>JAVSCE010006710.1:0-82062 GCA_032199065.1 Smutsia gigantea | reverse complement strand
ATATTCATAAATGACGTATCCGATAAGGGGTTGACATCCAAAATATAAAGAACTCACACACCTTAACAAACAAAAGCAAATAATCCAATTAAGAAATGGGCAGAGGACATGAATAGACACTTCTCCAAAGAAGAAATTCAGATGGCCAACAGGCACATGAAAAGATGCTCCACAACACTAATCATTAGAGAAATGCATATTAAAACCACAATGAGATATCACTCACACCAGTGAGGATGGCCAACATCCAAAACACAAACAACAAATGTTGGTGACGATGTGGAGAAAAGGGAACCCTCCTACACTGCTGGTGGGACTGCAAATTAGTTCAACCATTGTGGAAAGCAGTATGGAGGTTCCTCAAAAAACTCAAAATAGAAATAGCATTTGACCCAGGAATTCCACTCCTAGGAATTTACTCTAAGAATGCAGCAGCCCAATTTGAAAAGGACAGATGCACCCCTATGTTTATTGCAGCACTATTTACAATAGCCAAGAAATGGAAGCAACCTAAGTGTCCATCAGTAGATGAATGGATAGAGAAGATGTGGTACATATACACAATGGAATATTATTCAGCCATAAGAAGAAAAACAAATCCTACCATTTGCAACAACATGGATGGAGCTAGAGGGTATTATGCTCAGTGAAATAAGCCAAGCCGAAAAGACAAGTATCAAATGATTTCACTCATATGTGGAGTATAAGAACAAAGAAAAAAACTGAAGGAACAAAACAGCAGCAGACTCACAGAACCCAAGAACGGACTAATAGTTACCAAAGGAAAGGGACTGGGGAAAATGGGCGGGAAGGGAGGGATAAGAGGGAAAAAGGGGCATTACGATTAGCAGATGTAATGTTGGGGGGGCACGGGAGGGCAGTACAACTCAGAGAAGACAAGTAGTGATTCTATAGCATCTCACTACGCTGATGGACAGTGACTGTAATGGGGTTGGTGGGGGGGACCTGATGAAGGGGTAGTTTAATAATCGTAATATTGCACATGTAATTGTAAATTAATGATAATAAAATAAATTATATTAAAAAAATAAAATAAAATAAAAGGTTGAAAAAAAAACTTATATAATAACTGCTGCCGCCTATTAGAACCACAGGCACTCAAAACTGAACTGGCCATGCACAGAGCTGAAAGAACGAAGGTTTCCTCTGATGTCTAGATCACAAGTCTAGTCATTCAAGAGAAATAACTTTTACATGGGTTATTCATTGGTAAATAGCAGGAAGTAAATTTTCCAGCAGTGAGCTTAATTTGTGACTCAAAAGACACTGAAATTCCACATTTAGAGCTTAGATTAAGGTATCTGCAGAGAGATGTTACACACACTCATTCACTCAGAGGCTAGTGGGCCCTCAATTACATTTCCTCATCCATTAAAATAAAAGTGAAAGAAAACTGAGTCTAGGACTATGGAACAAAGGCCTTATTTTGAATGTTCCACTGTGTGGAGGGGTTTTCTTTGCAGGCATTTCATTCAGAAATCAAGTAGCAATTACTTGCCATCTTTCGTAGGAAAATCATTAGTTTGCTTTCAAATACCTAAGGGTTATAAACAACTGAGCCCCAAACACAGCTATTACTAATGAAAATATTATTTTCTGCTCATGTTTATGCTATGTCCCATGGTCATATTTATTTATACACTGATGCTTATGCAAGAATTGAGCAAATAAGCCAGCTACAGTGACTCACTCTGACAGGAAACTTTCAAAATAGTTTAAGATTCTTTTTTTAATTGTCACTTTGTTGCTCTTCAAGAACTCCCAGGAGGTAAAGGAATACTCCTCATTTAGCTAGTATTAACATTATTTCAGCTATGAATATGACTCTCTGACTCATAGTCCCAGAACACTGGGATTGCCTCTGATATCCAGCAAGAGCTATAATGGAATGTTTTAAAACAAGCAAAACCCTGCCAGAGAAAGGTACTTAAGTGCCCAACTTAAACACTCTTGACAGTGTTTCCTTAGGAGAGAGACTTCAAGTTTTAGTATTAAGTTTTAAATATTTGACCATAGCAATGTAGAACAAATTTCCTTCTTGAGAATGGGAAAGAGATTGCATTTTAGCATTTATGACTGAGTGCTGTACTCAGACATGAACTTACCAGTCTCTAATAAATTTCTAAAGCTTGCTATCTAGAATCCTAATAGCCAGGGATTAATTTTCAGGCTAATGGAAATGAATGAGTGAATGAATGAATGAATGAATGTCCCTAAATAGTCTCAGCTGGATTTCCCAATCACTGCTGTTATGGGTATGGAACTAAGATGCCATGTTATACATGTACACAAAGCAGTCTGATTTCCATTTCCCCCTGAGTCAGATCATCATAAATGATGGATAACATAACTTCATGACCAGGACACTACAGCAAAGAATAGAGAGGGACTAAGAGATGTCACTCAACTCCTCAGGAGCTAAAGGGAAACTCTGATCATCATTCTTCACTTTCTAGGAAAAGTAACAAGTTTGCACCTGTCATTCTTCATGTGCCATTTTCCTCTGTTACAGCGTAAGGACCCCTAGTCCTCTGCAGGAATTCCCTGTGACTATGCAGCTCTCAAAGAGCCAGGAGAATCTAAAATTAAGGGGCCCCGAGAGTCAGGATCTCCTAAATCTACTCTATGAACTCTGCAGGAGTCATCTGTGCTGCCCACCAAATATTTCTGGTCCTTCCCTAGAGCACATGGCAGGGTCATTTCCTATCCCTCTCCCCTGAAGTCAGGCATGGCCACGTGACTTGCCTTGGCCAATAAACACAAACACAAGTGGAACTTGTCACTTCCAAGAGGAAGCTTTAAAAGCCAACACACGATTTCTCTGTCCTCTGCCACAGTGGCTTACACTGTTCCAGCTGGTAGTGCTCTGAGGACCTGCAATCTCAGAGGGAAAATGTAAAACAGTATCTCAGCACGAGTGAGAAAATGTACTTGTGCTCGGCCTCGAAGATTTGAGGGCTTGTTACCTCAGCATAACCTAGCCTACCCTGACTGACAGAACTCAAACTTTACCCAGGACAAGAACAAGGACTCACAGGTCTCAGGACAGCGACACCAACGCGAAGAATTTACTGACATCGAACCAAACGCATACTCCTCTCTAGCATGTGTTGGTTGTCCATCTGTCTATCTGTCTGTCTCTCCTCTTTTCCCTCTGTGATTAGCATGATGTTATTTTTTGGTTGTGTAGATTTTTTTCACCGATTAATATGCTTCCCGGCTCTAACTCACCCAAGGGTTTGAAAGCCCTGTAAAGAAAGGGTGGCTTTTTTTACATCATTTTTGAAAAAACAGAACAAGTATGCCCATCATCGTAAGCCTTTCTGAACCTTACCTCCGCCGGCATATGGGAGTCTCTGTGTGTGTGTAAAAGGATATGCATTTGTTTGGTGCCTTATTATAGTATATTGCTCCTGGGCACTGACTATATTTTTAAGGATCTAAACCTGCTCTTCACCTCAGCTTGTGAAAGAAAAACAAAAGCATGGCCAATAGAAGTGGCATACCTGCCAAAAAAGTTCATCTTGTTCACCTTTGTAGATTATTAATCATGGGAACACAGGCAAAACTAAAAAGCTGCCTTTATAGGCCACTTTTTAAAATCCCAAAACAGTTTGTTATCTTAATATTCAATGACCTGAAAGTAATGCCCAGGAGCTTTCAACAATACCTTGGCCATATGGCTAAGTGGAAAAGGCCCAGGTCTGACGTTTAGCAGAAATGGCTTTGGCCGTGTTTTCTCCACTAACTAGCTATGTGATTTCAGGAACAACCTTCACTCTCCTTGAACCCTTAGCTTCTCATTTTTAAAATGAGAGTAGTCCTTTCTAGCTTTCACATTCAGATCTTTGGTGGTATAACCAGTCTGTTCTTAACTCCATAGACTCACCAATCATTCCAATCTAAGTCTTTGGAAGATACAGATTTGCAGGAATGTCCTTGCCTGTGAGTGCGCTGGGCAGTGAGTGTCGGCCTGAGACAGAACGTGGTCAGTACACATGGCCACTGGTCTGCTTTTGAGCTGAACAGAAACTTAAGCTGAATGAGACTCAGCAGAGCCGTAAGTAAGTCAGGCCACAAACGTAGGTGAGAAACACACTCTATGCAAACAGGAGATGCAGAAGAACTGGCTCAGTGCCAGTATCAATTAGGGCTCATAGTATATGACATAAGTGGGCATTACAACATTTGAATCAAAAAGACAAGAGAGTTAGCTACATGGTAACCCAGGAGAAAACAGCAGCTATTTCTCCTATGATGCTCAACTGCTGTCAGTTTGTTTGGGAAGTGGGAGCTGAGAGGAAAGGTCAAAGAAATCTCTGCTATTTAGTTGTTTAGCCTAAAGAGGTGACAAGTAAGAAGTAAGCAAATTACTACGTTCAGGGATCTGAAGAGTTTGTAACAGGGTGGCAGTCATCTCTTCTTTATTTCTGTGTAAGGGAGCAAAGGGCAATGAGGCACAGTATAGGACAGGTAGGATGGGTGTGTACCTTTTACATTTAAGGAAATAGCTAAGGGTACACTTCATAGAGCTGAAACAATCTGCTCAGGGGAGTTATATTATTTTCCACCCCTAAAGCTCTCTAAAACTGGATAATAATGTAACCATATAGGATGGTTAAAATGCAGTTCTACTGAGACAAACTGCCCAAATTCCCTTCCACAAAAAGACTTCTGTTGAGTGAGTTAAAAAGAGAGAAAGCTTTCTCCCTTCTATAAATAACTAAAAGTAAAAACAAACAAAACAGAACAAAAAATAAGAGCAGAGAAACTGAAAACTAATGGCAATTGCCATTCGTGACCTAAAAAAAAAAGCAAATATTTTTTTCTTTCCTGGTGACTAAAGCCCCTGCTTCCCCCATTAAAACTTCATGCACCATTAAAAGTATTAGTATCACCACGATTCTTATTTTATCAGTATTATCATATTTGTGCTATTACAAATGTTCTTAGGTACAAGGCATTTTCAAAACTGTTAACTATTCCCATGAGGAAGTGGTAAGATCACACATGTAGATAGATCATCCATTTTTGTCTGATGTACGAACTCAAGTATAGAAGGGTTAATGTTCCCAAAGTCATATAGAGTTGAGGAAGGCTACTTATCCCCAAAATGTCCACAATCTATACCCTGTGCTTTGTGTTTAGCCTTTAAGAATTGCCCTCGCTCAAGTCTCAGATGACCAATTCACTGGGGAAGTCTCCCCAGCACCGGATGTCCTAAGAACGGTTCAGCCAAGTCTTGGAATGAAACCTGTCGAGTTCATGCAAGAGTCCTGGGGGCAAGGCGGTGCGTTACTGGAGAGCCTGCACAGCGGGACTAAGGGGGGAAATGCACATGTGACGCCGGAGGGAAAAAACCCACACGGGCAAACAAGCCATACCAGGTCCTAAGCTAACGCCTTCGCTTTCAGGGGCTCCCGCGCCGGGCAAGGCTCTAAGGCAGCCTCTGCTAGTGACCACTCTGCAGCCGGGGGGAGACAGGGCCCCTTGCTCACGCCCAAGGCAGACTCACCTGGAGCTTCCTCTTCTTCCTGGACAGGCTTCCCGTCCAGTCGCTGATTCGGCGCATCCTGGCCTTCAGGGTGTCCTTCTTGGAGGCGTCCTCTGCCAGGGCCCGGGGCTTGCGGCAGGGCAGGGTGAAGGACGCATACCGGACGGGGTCCCGGGGCGCGTCCAGGTCCGAGGCGAAGGACACGCGGCTGCCCAGGCGCTCGTCGGAGAGCCGGCGGCCCGAGGGCGTCAGGCCGCGCGGGCCGGCGTCCGGGCAGAGATCGCGGAGGGAGGCGAGGGAAGAGCTCTGGGAGAAGGGCTTCCGCGCGTCCCCGGGCGGGGAGGCGCCCTCGGCGGGGCCGGCCTCGGCCGCGTGTCCCCAAGGGGCGTCGTACCAGGACGCCTCGGAGCTCAGCGAGCTGCCCTTGCTGGAGCGCGGACGCGCGTCGCCGGGGCAGAGGCGCGGGCTGGGCGGCGGGGCGGCGCCGGGGCCCGGGGCGGACGAGAACCGCAGCAGCTGCACCGGCCCGCCCGCGGCCCCCGGCGCCTCCGGGCTGTGGTTGCCGCCGTTGTGGAACTCGACCCGGAGACACCCGTCCAACTTCCCCAGCGTCTTGATGAGCACGCGGGGGCTCCTCCGGTCCTCGCCCGGCGGCGTGGAGGCCATGCTCTCGTTTCTCCCGTAGCAGGTGAGGAGGTGTCCGTTGCAGTCCAAGGAGGCCGCGCGGTTATCCGCCCGCTGGTGCCCAACGCAGGGGAAGCCGTTCTTGGCGGAGAAAGCAGCAGTGCTGCCCTGGAAATCATTTCCTGAGGCACTCGTCCTGTGCTTGGGGTAGGCATTGCCTTTGGACCCTTTGCATGTGGGTCCACCAAGTCTTGATGCATAAGGCTGATTACCCTTTAAGTGAGAAAGGCATCTTCGGGCCAGAGACCTGGACTTGTAACCTGCTCCGCTGCTTCCGTGACCCCATCCATGCACCGACTTGTCATCTTTGGCATGAATGCTGCGTATTTTAAGGGAGCAAGGCTTTGGCTTAGCACCAGTATTGCTATGGTTCTTAGATCCTTGAAGGGTGTACTGACTCTCGGAGTTCCCCATTTTAACCTAAATTAAGAAGAGTAACATCAGCAGCAGTCACGACCTAAATCACATTCCAGTATGACAGGACTTTTAAAAAATTGTTTCACGCATCACAAAGGAACCAAGACACTTCTTTCTGTTCCCAGGGAGGACAAGGGTTACTTACTGAACTGGTTCTCCTCCTGCAATGCAGGTTATCCACCAGATACACAGTATCACATGTTCAAGTACCAGTTACTTTCAACACATGATTTGTTGTATGATGTTAATTCAGAAATTCAACAGGCGTAAAGGTTAGCTTAAGGCAGAGACCTCCTTGAGGCATAGTTTTGGAAGATTCTGAATCAATGATTCTTGAAGAGGGGAAATGAGGGGAAAGTATCTTCACTCTGTCACTCTGATACATTGATTTTTCAATACTCAGGAGATGTATGTTCATTATACATAAACTACTGAAAGAGCTATCCCAGGTCCCTAACATTAGAGATTACTGCTCAAAACTCCAGGTTTGTAATGACCCCAGGTACTGCACTCTGTCGGAGCTCTCCTCTATCATACAGAGTAGGAATACCCCAAAAGAAGCCCAGAAGCCCTCAAAAACTTGTCTGAGATGGGAAAAAAAAGGAGGAAAACATAAAGGCTCTCATTTCGGGGAGAAAAACATTTTAATAAAACCAGTCTCTAATAAAGCTTTTCTAAAGGTTTTAAGGGTTCCCACTTTAGAACAGAAGGGACTCATTCATCTTTAATGCAGGCATCTGAAAAAACTGTTAGATTCTTTTACTTCCCTTTAAAACTGCAATTTGCCCAATGAGTCTGTTAGTGAAGCCAAACTTGAAGTGAAAATCGATCCGAACCTTCCCCCCTTGGTTTTTCATATATTACTATTTGAGGCAAGCCAGAGGTGGTATTTCCAGTTCCATTTCCAAATATATGTAATTGATTTTTTATTTTAATTCCTTTATAGATAAAGAATGTACAGCCACAAAAGTCAAATGGATTGACTTTTCTTTGGCAGCAATTATCAACCATTTTAAAACAAAAATAACTAGCTCAAACAATTACCCCTTTACTTATTACCACGCTCACAGGCATGCAACGTGACAGAACCACAGCTCATATGAGCTGGATTTACCTGAAGTCTAGTTTGTGCTCTGAGGGAGACTACTGGTCAGTAGGCTTTACGTGGTCCTGGGAGCAAGGCAGCATGGTTAACAAGTATGGGAAGTGAGTCCATGAAATGACCCTGAAAAACAGAAATATGAGAAAACCCTGTCATGCGTTTTACATCAACCTCCCGAAAGGTAAAAACAAAGATTTAATGTAAATCCGCTGAAGAAACGACTGGTGTCCAGAATCACCGTCCAAATAATAAATGAAATGCCTGAGAACTGCCTGATTCATCCGTTGCTTGGAAGATATAAAGGAAGCCTGAGCTGCCTGTCCCGTCTTGTAAAAGTCATTAACTCAACACACAGTCTGTGGTCAAATGCATGTCTTTGTTTCAGGAGTGGGCAGGTGAAAGCTTTGGAATGGGTCATGGCTCATCTGTCACCACTACCAGGAAAACCACTTTCAGGCCCAGCGTGCCAAAAGGATTCAAGAGCACCATCCTGACATGATGAGAACATTTCTTTGTTCTCTGTTTGACTATGCGGTACAAAACTCAAAAAGTAGACTCACAGTAAAAGAGTTCTTGGCTAAACTAACTTATGGGATAGAGGTTGATCCTCTAAATGAGACTGAAAGTTTTTCCCAAGCCCATGTTTGGGCCTTGCCACAAGAAGAGTAGGAGCAGGCTGCCTGCCTCTGAGGGAAAGAGGGCAGGCTGGGGGGCTGCCATCTGGCAGGGCTCGCTGCTGGGACACAAAGCCCTTATTTTCTCTGTAGACAGAGAGAGCAGAGCAGTGAAGGTTCAATGGTGACTTTTCCCTTTTTAAAAAAAAGTTTATTTGTAATTGTGGTCAAGAAACTTTATTGTCTTAACCATTTTAAAGTGTAGAGTTTGCAGTGTTAAGTACACGCGTATTGTTATGCAATCTCCAAAACTCTTCACCTTGCAAAACTAAACCTCTACACCCATTAAACAAGTCTCCCCCATCTCTCCCCCATTTACCCAGCCCCTAATGACCACCATTCCATTTTCTGTCTCTATGAATGCGACTACTCCAGGCACCTCATGCAAGTGGAATCATATGCCATTTGTCTTTTTGTGCCTAACTCATTTCACTGAACATGTCTTCAAGGTTCATCCATGTTGTAACATGTGTCAGAATTTCCTTCCTTTTTAAGGCTGAATAATATCCCATTGTATGTATACACCATATTTTGTATATCCATTTCATCCATCAAAAGACAACTTAGCTTTCCACTTCTTGGCTATTGTGAATAACGCTACTATGAACATGGGTGTACAACTATCTCTTCGAGACCCTGTTTTCAATTCTTTTGGGTATATAACCAGAAGTAGAATTGCTGGATCATGTTAATTCTATTTTCAATTTTTTGAGAAACCACCATACTGTTTTCCATAGTGATTGTACCATTTTACATTCCCACCAACAGCACATAGGGGAACCAATTTCTCTACATCTTCCCCAACACATATTCTCTGCTTTGTTAATAGTGGCCATCCTATGAGTAGGAGATGATATCTTGTGGTTTTGCTTTGTATTGCTCTAATGATTAGTGATGTTAAGCATCTTTTTATGGGCATATTGGCCATATGGATAGTTTCTTTGGAGGGTTCAATAGTGACTTTAAAAGTTAATAAAGCACTGCACTGGACCAAAGTTTCTCCAATAAGCCCAAAGACACGAGTCTGCCGAGACTAGCCACACACATGTATATTATAAAATGAAGGAAAATAAAAAGTCAAACAATTTCCACTTAGGTATCAACAGGAGATATAGCTCACTTGAGTCTATTAGACTGAGGCCTACCTCTAATTAATGAGGCCGCAGTGGGGCCTGCCCTGATACCGACCACTTTCCTGTTGGTAGGCAGCACTCACAAACATCTAGAAGACGAATAGCCACCGGTTGATTGCCACTAAAAAGTGGCCCCCAGACCTCTCCAACCCGAGCTGGAGCAGAAGAACCCCAACTTTTAAAAGTTCAAAACCTGAGCTGTCCGTCTTTACTCTGCTACACTTTTCTTTTAACATAAGGACTAAAAGCGGCCAGAGAAGCTCCCAGCCGCTGCCGCAGAGACATCTCACCATGAGATGGAGGAGGCAGGGAGCCTTTGTGCTTGTTTACTTTTGTCAAAACCAAGGCCCACGGATGACCCCAAAGGTGAAAGGCTCCAGGGCCGCTCACCCAGCAGCCACCCCCCTTTGTCTGGGCTAAAGGTCGCATGCCCAAAGCCAGTGAACATAGCATGGGTGTCAAGCTCTCAGCACCAGTGCACAGAGCTGCTATTGAGAGCCCCCTGTGTCAGCTGCTCACAGACACACAAAGGCTGGGATTCAAAGCTGTAGAATGGCTGTGGGGCTGGAAGCTTACGCCCCAGCAGCAGGTTACAACCTGAGCTCAGCCTACTGCTTTTGAAGTTAAATAGCTTAATTTTTTATTTCATGTTATATATTCCAAAAAACGTAGCCCTGTCCTCTCCATGAGGCGCTGTCCTCTCAAGGCCTGCAATTTTGGGGCTTACCTAAGCGCTCAATAAACACCTGTTGAACTGATCGAAAGCAACGTCACGTGTAAGGTTGACTTGGGCACAGACGGAGCGTGGGAATCATTACCAAATGAGTCTAGCTGAAAGACTGACATGTAAACCCAGGGGGAAATGTTTTGATAATGCACATGGTACCGCCTAGAGAAAAGCAAAGAAGAGATGATAGTGGTGGATGACAGTGTGCATTGTTATATATGGGTAATGCACACCAGCTGCTCAGCACCTTTACTCAATCCTGCCAGACAGAAAAGAGCCTTAACCCATAGGGAGAAGAATTCAGCCAATATTTATGAGGAATCTATTGACAGGAAAGGTAATCTCTTGAGAGAAACTATGGAATTGTCCCTAAGGACTTTGGCACATTGAACAGATACTTGGCTGTCATGCTTTAGCTGTGATTTTTGTCTGGAAGCAAGAGGATAAGTAGTTCAAATTTCAGCACCCCTGGCTCCTTTACTAAGGGAATTTTATGGTATTAAAGTTAAAAATTGTGCATGTGTGTTGCTAGAAATGGGGCTGAAAATATTGAAATAAAAGATTTCCTGTGAACTATTTTAAAAAGAGAAGAAACAGGTAAAAGCTCCCTATGTCTTTAAATAGAAAAAAATACATATCAGGTATTCTGCAATAACACCTATTAGGAATACTAATGTGTGATTAGGTATCTTAACCTGGAATAATATGTATCAGGTATGCTAATGTGAATGAGGTCCATAGCTGACCAAGAGAGTATTTAAGTGAAGTCACTCTGGAATAAATAAATATATAATGTGGTAATAAGACTGTGTGTACTTAGCAAATACTGTATGCATGCACACTGTTTTATAGTAATTTTTTATTTACTTATAATTAAAATATTAGAATTTTTAAAGATGGACCACAATCTCATGAACCTAAAAAAAAAAAATCCCTTTCACTTTCCACACTCTTCCAATCCCATTCATGTGATTGGGCTCAGTAGCTTTTTAAGCTAAAATCACAAATAAGAAGTTTAATTGTTAAAAATTGTGATCAATCACCACCCAGAAATATCTAGTCACGTAGAGGAATTTCACAAGTAAGTCATCACAATCCAAACAGCCACTGTGACCCAAGGAATCCCACAGAAAACGTCTTTCAGGAGGAAATTCAAGATTTACCTTTTCTTCATCTGCCCTGTGCCTGGGCTTGACCTGCTGTGTCCAATCCCCACAGTCTCCACTTCCACACGGAGCAGTTTACGGCAGAGGAAACTAGAACCCTCCGACACTGCTTTGTCTCGGGTCTGAGTCGGCTGCCCAGATGCAGCAACTAAAGGGGAACAAGAGGCAACTCCCTGGGGGCCAGATGGTGCTGTGAGGAGGGCTGGGGCTGACTGGTGACAGCGAGCAGAAGCGTGGGGACACTGCACGAAAACAGACTGATAGCTGGGCAAGGCAGGTCACGGAAGCTCCAGTCTACCACCGAGAGATACGAGCTGGGCTTCTCATGTAATTCCAGAGAGATTTTTATACTGAAATAGAAGCCTCATCATTGCCCAAGGCAAACATTTCAGATAGTGATAAGGGCTAAGGAAACCATAATAGGACTAACCATCATCAACCATAACAATATCTACTTGGTTCCCTTTATTTGGGGATAGGAGATTGGGGGGGTGGGGAGGGCTTCATTCATTAAGGAGACAACTCACAGAATCCTTGTCTGGTTTGTGTCAGAGAAATTGGGTTTAAGACCTGTTTGCATCTCTTAAATAGCATTAATCTTTGGACAAATTGCTTATACTTCCTGAATCTCATTTTCCCCAATTCCAACTTGAAGATAAAAATATCTGCCCTACCTACCTCACAGATTGAGAATTGAGTGTGAAAGTATATGTGAAATTAACCAAAAAGCTGTGAAATGCTACATAAATACAACACAAATATACAAATCACTATTAATTTTTAGTTATAAATCCAGTTTTGCATAATATGATATCAGATCTTATTATAACAATGTTATTTCACATATTTTATTAACTGATTATTACATCAATTATTATGTTTACATGTATAAATTTGGAATCACCCAAGCTCTGTTAGCACTTTTCTGATTTTGATCAATTCCCCAAATCATAACAGTACATAAAACTACCTAACCTGTCACAGGTCTGGCAAATGTCAGCAAAAAACAATGACACAAAAAATGTGTACTTACTAAACTTTCATGTTAGAAAATGTAAGAAAAAAACCTACATGGCTCATTGAACAACTGGTACTACATTAAAGCAGTCATTTCAACCACACTGACTTTGGCCCCCCAGAGGCATTTGGCAATACTTGGAATTAATTTCAGCTGTCACAACTGGGGTCCTACTACTGGCATCTAGCAAGTAGAGTTCAGGGACGCTTCTAAACATACCGAATGCACAGGACACCCCCCACCCACCCACCCAACAAATAATTACGTGGCCTGATAATGTCAGTAGCATCGAGCCAGAGACACACCACCTTAAAGTTTTATTGCCTGTCTCATTAAAAATGCTAAACTATAAGAACAAATATGCCTAAAAATCTAAAATAAAAGCATTCAATTCTAAGAATCAAACTTACTAACGAACTCTATAAATTTTGCCCGGACCTGCCTCTCTCATCTTAAGTCAATGAACTACACTCAGAATGTGTGAATTGAATGCCAAGACTTCAAAGACCTTATTTCTTAAGAAGACTTGAGCCCAATGTGTATAAGGAAGCAGGTGTAAGGAACATCTGGTCTCCATAGGAATAGCGTTAGAAAGAGCAATCCTTACAAATGAAGTGGGCAGAAAGCGAGCTGCTACAAATGGCCTCAGCAGCTCAGCATCCTTTGTGAAACCCCATTCATTCTATTGCAATTCAGCAGGACTTCTGCCAAACGCATATTAACAGATGAACGGATAAACCAATCTGCTGCAAGGAATGCCCAAGGAGCAGGATCTCAGTGGACGGGCATGGCTGATATTCAACAGGGGAGAAGTAATAAATCCCACAGGGACAATAGCCCAGCTTTTTGCACAATTCATCACCTTGGTGAGCCAATTTATCACAAGGATGGTCTCAGCACTCACACCTGTTCTATAAAAACTTCTAACATCTGCAGCATCACTTTACAAGTGTTTTGTCAAACTGTCAGTCATGACCTATTGCTGGGTCATGAAATTCATTTAATGAACTGGTATCAGTATTTTGAAGAACAGAGCAGAGCGTATAATAAAATAGAACACAACATAGAGGAGTGCCTCCCAGGAAAGGTAAAACTGCTTTATGAAACTGAATTCTTGTGTGCACTTACACATATGCCTGCATACTGGGTTGTGAAGTAAAATTTTACCTTCTTGATTAATGATCCAGAAAAAAGTTTGAACAGCAAGGACAGGAAAATACAAGTGGCAGTTTCTTCAGAATGGCTCACCCCTTCTAATACCGCTCAAGGACAATCAAAATCTAGAGCCTCAAAATGTTTGCAAACTCATTGCTCAAGGCAAACACATCAGCTGGAGATGGGAAGAGTGAGATAAGTGGACTATCCCCCAACAATGTGAAATTCTGGCACCCCAAGTTCGGCCCATGGTGCTCAGACTTTTGCACTCAACAAACTCAGGGAGACTTTCACTGGATAAAGTTAAAAGTGACCCCAAAAAGAATTTAACTGGAAGAACTGAGCTGTGAAAGATGAGTGGGCTTCTGGTAGATGAAGGAAGGAGAGAATGGTATTCAAGGACCAGAAAATGGCATGCCCTAAGACACGGGCCTCCGCGGGCACTTGCTGAATCCAGAAATGACCGAATCGGTAAGTGAACTAAATGGAGAAACACTCCAGCTTGTTCAGGGTGAGGGGAAGGCAAAGCGAGGGAGCGGAGGCTGGGGGAGACTCGGACAGGTACAGCCTCCCCACCCCAACATCCCAGAAGCACCACAGTGTGAACCGTCTTCAAGGGACACTTTGGGATACTGTCTGGGGAAGGAGTCCATAGTGGTCAGCAGCTCAAAGATCAGCGTGGGAGGCAGCTGGCAGAGGACTAAAACATTCTTGGTGCCAGGAGAAACCTAAGGAACTGACTTGAAATGAAGAGTTCCATTCACACACTCACCAGGAAGTTCTGGAGACCCTCCTGTGTGTCCATCTCTGGTCTGGCAATGGGACAGAGACTAAAGGGATGCATGACCTGCTCCCTTCCCCAACCCTGAGGCTTGCAAGCTGGGCAGGGAGGGGATGATGATAAACATGACCCATTTGTAGAATCAGTGAGTGAGCTGAGGACAGCTTTAACAGCACCAAGTTTATGAAAGCGATGGGGAGACCAACGATCCCACAAATATTACTGGTATGTTGTTGGAATGTCAGAAAGTTGAGAGGCCCAGCTACATCTGAGCCATTGCAGAAGCTGCAAAAATTTCAAGGTTGTTTTTTTAAAAATCACCTTTTCGAGCAAAATTATAGAACTGATGTAGTTTAAAATAATCCTGGAAAAGATTAGTTTTCTTATTTTTCTTTTAAAAATTATAAAAATGCCTTTCATACATTTCCACCCACATTTTTGCCATCATAGATTTTTTTTTTTTAATATATCAGATGTTCAGTTCATACTCTGCCTTTTCTCCCAAGACTACCTCAAGTCTCATCCAGTATTTGGCCAACATTTTGGTCTCCATAGACCTTGTACTGTACTTTGGTTGACTGTCAAGGATTCACAAGATTAGAAACAGTTAGCATGACTTTTAAATAACCTCCCTTTTTTCACTTTCATGAACATGGGTCATTCCACAAAAGGCCAGTTGCAGGCATGGGCACTTCCAAAGCTTCATCCCCAAACCAAAACAGAAGCCCAGGCCCAGGAAGGCCAGGTTTGCAACCACATGGTTTCCCACAGACTCGGAGACCTGCATGTAAGGCACACGCTTCAGCAAATCAGAAGCGGGCATCATACCTCTGAATCTCAACTGCATTCTGTGATGAAAATATACCATGATAATGGTACCAAGTTATTCTTGGCAAAATATTTCTTCATTATACACTGTTCCATTTCAGTTAAAAAATGAACATGCTTAAGCCACACATTTTTTCCCCTCATTTAAGTAGGTACTTTTCTCACCCTTTTAAATATATAACTTATTCTACTTCATCTCGGTTTTTACCCAACTGGAGACTTCATTCCTTTATGTCTTATGTAAGTTGTTCTTGGGCCTACAGGTAAAACTAAACCAATCATGGCTGAACTTTTCCCTAAATCATGATGATTTACAACAAATCTGGTAAGATTTTAGCTAGTAACTTTATAGAAACTTTCAGGAAAAAAAAAATGAATAGTATCAATAGGTATAAATTCCACAATTTACAGGAATCTAAAATTTTTTGATACCCAAAGGAGGTGGACATACAGAGGAAGGGGAAGGGTTTAGTATGCCCCGAGCTGCTGTGTGCCAGGGCTACCCTATAGCTTACATAATCACCCTGTTTTATAGCCTCCAGGGATTAAATTTGACCAAAATCACTAAGGGGCAAAGGTAGGAATCCAACATGGATTTTTAAAATCTTCTTAAAAAGATCTACATCAAAACTGTAATCCATAGCTGGGGATGGGGACATGAGAAATGAAATGAAAAACTGAACTTTTTAAGTTAACTAAGGAGTTTGAGGGTTAAAATGTAGTTATTCTGTTCTGCTGCTTTACAAACAATATTGCACAAAGGAAAATTTTGTTTCCTTGATAGTTTAAGCCTCACGGTCGTTATCCTAAACATTAACTATAAATTAGAATATGCCTCCCAAAGCCTTTGGGGATGGAACACCGGAATCAAAACCAACTATGTGAGGGAGTGAGGTGCGGTGGGGTGGGGAGGAAGACAGTGGGATACTCAAGGGCACATCTTCCTGAAACTTCAATTTCATCTAAGGCTAAGTAATTTAGAAATCACTTTCCTAAAAAAGTAGCACATATCATGAATTAAAATATGAAATTTACATTTTTAACATAAGATAGAGGAGTCCTATAATATTTAGCCTGTATATTGGTTGCTTCAGCTACATCACCTGGCATAGCCTGTATATTGGTTGCTTCAGCTACATCACCTGGCATCCACCTGGATACACCATCACTTATTAACACAATGTTCACTGAGTAACTGCTCTGTGCTTGACACTGTCCCAAGCCTTGGGGATACAGCAATAAATAGACCAAAAAAAAAAAAAAATCCCTGCTGTCATGGAGCTTAAATAAATAAATTATGTATTAGAAGGTGATAAGTACTTTAGCCAAAGAAGAAACAAAGGGAAACCAGCAATGTGAGGAAGGCAGTGCTATCATTTTAGGAAGGGGAGAAGAAGAAGGCCTCACTGAAGAGTGACACTTAAACAAAGGCTTGCAGGAGGGGGACCTTGTGGCTTCTGGGGAAAGAGCATTTGGAGCAGGACAGAAAGTGCAAATGCCCAGAGAGGGGAAACAGGCAGGCCAGCGTGGCTGGAAGAGAAGGGGTCAGAGAGGGGACAATGAGCCAAGAAGTGCAGCCTGAAGGGACATTTTGAGGACACAGGCTTTCACTTGGCGATTGAAAGTCATGATTAGAGGGTTGTGCCTGGAGAAAGCTCGCGGTGGGGCGTGTTTCAAAAGGACCACTATGGGGATGGTTGGCAACCAAGTGGAAGCCGAGGGGTGGGGAGTTGGTGGGGAGAGGTCTCTGCTAGGGTGTAGAGGTGGCTCAGGTGAGCGATGAGGTGGGTAGGGCTTGGCAGGAGTGTTAGGTGATGATCTGAGTCTGGACACAGCTGAAGGGACAGCTGACAGGATTCCCAAGCCATGGCAGTGAGTGGTGACAGTTAAGGAAGATGCCACAATTTCTGTTCTGAAAGAATGGGGGAGGCAGAAGACAGAGACGGGAAGGCTTAGGAGAAAGACAAGGGGGTGGTTCTTGCATAAGCTAGGTTTGAGATGTCTGGTGGACATTAAAGTGGCAATACTGAGTTGACAGTTGGATGCAGGAATCTGGATTTCAGGGGAGAAGTGAGCTTGAGGTACAAATTTGCTACTCATCCATATGAAGATGGTATTTTTTTCTTTTTCTTTTAAATGAAATATAGTGGATATACAATATTACATTGGTTTCAGGTTTACAACAGAATGATTCAACAATTATATACATTACTAAATAATCACCTCCATTAAGTGTAGTTATCATGTCATCATACAAAGGTATTACAATATTATTGACTTTATTCCCTCTGCTGTACTTTCATCCCCATGATTATTTTATATTTGGAAGTATACCTCTTTACCCCCTTCACCTATTTTGCCCATCTCCCCACCCCCTCCATATGATGACCACCAGTTTATTCCTTGCGCTTGAGTCTACTGTTTGTTCATTTGTTTTGTTCTTTAGATTCTACATATAAGTGAAATCATATAGTATTTGTCTTTCTCTATTTCACTTAGCACAATGCATTCTATGTTATCACAAATGGCAAGATCTCCTTCCTTTTCATGGCTGAGTAATATTCCATCATATATATGTACCACATCTTCATCCATTCATCAGTGGACACTCTGGTGATATTTAAAACATAAACTGTATGAGCTCTCCAAGGAAATAAGTAAGCAAAGGGAAGAGAAGGGCCCTCCAGCATGAAGAGGTCAAGGCAATAAGGGGAAACACAAAGGAAATGGAAGCAGCAATCAGAGAATCAAATTTAAAGGAAACCAAGAGACTGTGTGACCCTTAAAGCCAATCAAAGAAAGTTCTTTCAGGGAGGAGACTGTCAACAAGTGTCAAGTACTTCTGACAATTCAAATCACAAGGACCAAGAATGGAGGGCTAAACCTTGCAACATGCAGGGTATCTGTGAACTTGACTGGAGCAGAGTAAGGGTGGAGAAGGCTGGGCTCGACGAGCGCATTTGAGAATGAGGTCAGTGAAACGTTAGACGGTGAACAGGCACAACCTACTCAAGGAATTTTACTATAAAGGGGAACAGAGGAATCAGATGGTAGCTAGAAGGGTAGAGGAATCCATGAAAGGGTGGTGGTGGCTGGGTGCGTATCTTCAAGAGAAATCTCAGTGTGCAAATGGAAATGAGTGGAGAGAAAATCTGATGTGGGGAGAGAAAGCGCCTGCTAAAATGTTGTTCTTGAAAACCAATGGGGAAAGACTCATGCACAAGGACAAATAGCTCTATAGCAACTGTCCTTTACTGTTAGAGAAACTTCAGAAAGAACATTTGAAAATAACTAACAATAGGAAGACACAGAGGAGCGTTAAGACAAGTAGGCATTAACTCCAATGAGGAACTCTGGTAAATTGCTTATCACTGTGTCTTCTTATAATTTCCTTGTTTTTCTCTGTAACCACACGTGTGTGGGGGTAGGGGAGGGAAGGAAAGTAAAGGGTTTTCTAGGTTCCAGTTATTTCCAGAGTGTTGTTTTGGATTTAATTTGCCTGGCTCTTTTTATTGCTTTGTCATCCTTCTATCAATTCTCAAGGGAAGTCCATATACATATGTATTGTATGCGTGTGTCTTCCATGAATTTACATAGACTTTTCATGAAGTTCTCTACCCCCTAGAACCTCTAAAACTCAGGGGTTTTCCTGGTGTATGACTGTATGTGATGCTTCCTTTCATTTGTCACTCGACCCTTCAGAAGTGGCTGCTGACACTTGAAATTCACAAGTCTACTTTCATTTTTTCCACTCATAGTTTCTTTTAACTGGCTTTAATCATATGGATTTTTAGCTTTTGCCTTTCCTAGCCCTAACTCAGCATCTCTTAAGCCCTTCTTCACATCTCCATTTTAGAAATTCTACTCTAACAATTCTGAAACTATAGAAATGTGAAGTGGTCAAGCACAAAAACAGGATAAGGATTGCTTTTGCTTCCCAGCCTAGTCCTAAAGATAGCCAGGATGTTTAAGCCTTTATTTAAGTCATAGGCACGCCCTGGATCAACTTCTTCCTGACACTATCTGTAGCACCTACCACATCCCTTTCCTAGAGTGAAATGATAAGTTGGTCTATCACTTTAATATGTAAAGTTTATTTTTCCACAAGTGGCTTCTATCACCTTGGCATTTAAGCTAACACCCATCTACTATTTTTCTGTTCCCCCTCATAGCCACCCTCTTCAAGGCAAAGAACTAACAAAACCTAAAAAACAGTCTTCTATGGAAATGGGATTATGAAAAAATATCTAAGGCTGAAAGAGAACAGATTGGCAGACAAAATCTCATCAGGGCTCTTAACCCCATTGGTTAGAATACACATATACACCTAAAATTGTCTCCGGCAATAGTCAAGGGGAATGATGACCAGCTCTGAGCTTAACACAAGTCTTGGTCTTGTCCATGACTAGAACTTCCAACATCTGGTTTGGTAAATAGGAGGTAAGTAAATTAAGATGGGGTGCCCAAGAGGAAACAGATGTGAGTGTGTGTGTATATGCATACATGTACAGACATATGTATACATACATGCCTTGATCTATCAATTTACAAAGATATAACAGGACACCAAAGTATTTCCAATCAAAGAAACAGGCAGTACAAGGAACGGACTAAATAGCAGGATAGCTGGTATCTCATCCCAGCTCGACACCTGACCAGTTCACTGACTTCAATGAGCCACGTCATCTCTGTGGGTTTTCACTTACGAAAAATTACATAAGGTCCCTTTTCTGCTCTAAGGTACTGGGGGCTATAAAGGGCTGCCAATCCAGTGTATCATATATTCTCAGGACATGACATCAAAGCCTTCAAACATTGGTAAGCCCATTTCACATGGGACTGAGGAATAAAAAGACCCCCCAACCCACCATTACTAGAATTTCCAACTGTTATAAACACAATGTCTAGCACTTTTGTGTATCTACTGTCAGAATTCAGATTTATTTACTGCTGTTATTACTATGTCTGTCTTAATATTGTTGATATTTCTTTCAATTCCATACTCCCCTTATTTTTTTAAGTCCTTTTAGTAAAGCCATTTTTACCTTGCTCTTTCTCTAAGGTACACTTAATTTTGAATGAAAAACACTTATCACTTAAAAATAAAAAGTGTGCAAAAAGACCTTGTTCTGAATGTTCCATAAAAAAGGGAAAAATATTTTTTTATCTCATAGTTAAGGGGGCTCACTAACCTTCTTTATTAGCTCCATGCAAATGAATCTTACAAAGTGGGCCAAACCTGGGGGCACACATAGAAAACTGTCCTGTCCAATATTTGAGGAGCACGGGCTTTCCCTGTAGGCGTTGCTCTATGTTCTTCCCACATCCATTCAATACCTAGGGCAGGAAAAGTTTGTAGAGTCCCTACACTAACTTTCAATCTCTGAAAAAGGGAAGATGTCTCTTCTCAAACACAATCTTAGACCACCAGGAGAGAGTCATCTGTTTTACTTAGTGGTTAAGTGAGGGACCACTTTGGAAGGATAATCTCTTGGCAAGGAGCCCAAGCTTATCTTACACCTCCAGGCATCCCAGACAGGCCTGGTCTAAGGAGAGGGCTTTGTAAGTCCCTCCCTATGAACTAAAATATTGAAAGAAAGGTGTTATCTATTTGCATTCACAACACTATTTACAGTATGGTCGGTATGAATTGGAGTCATAAGGTTCTTCAACAGGCTTCGGTTTCTGCCTACGAGCTCTGGTAAAAATCAAAGTAGTTGACAAGTGTTAATCTGACTAGAGAGAAAGGCAGTGCTTGGCCTGTCCCTGCTCTGTCGGAGCAGCGCTTTCCAGATTCGAAGGAAAACTAATAAACTAAACATCACCAAGGTTCCTATGAATTCTAACTGGGACAGCAACCACCACTCCTCCATTCCTAAAAGACATTTCTGTAAAGGAAGTGAAGGAACTGAGCATGCGTGATACACCCACGGAGCAGGCACACCGAAAAGGAAGACACACTGCCCACCCAAAAGCATCTCATAACTTTAATGCTCTTTAAAACTTCAGAATCCCTGAGTGTGACAGAGGGCCCCAGTGAAATGCTTAAACATGTTGGAAAAACTCTAGCAGCCGTTTAGCAGTACCCTGACTTTCCAGAAATTCTATAAATAATCTTCCAAGCTACAATGACTTCAATAAAGCTTCCTATTTCTGTCTCTCCACCTACCAATTTGCTGAGAATTACACGCTTGGCCAAATTAACGTAAAACTGAAGAAGTGCTACGCGAAACCAGGCTTCTTCAATCCCTGCTGATAAACTCAGTGTTCTGTCAAACGCCTGATGAATGAGCAGCTTCTGAGGGATTATGACATGAATCGATCATTGTACTTAGACAAGGTACCCTCCACACACAGATTACAGGGGATTCCATTTCTTTTTCAGAAAGTTCAAGACAACAAGTTCTGGACAAACATTCATCAACAGTGAACATCAAATTACAAGTTTGAAAAAAAACTCTTAAACTAAGTAGCTCACCCTGCTCAAAACTAAGGCCTGCTGAAGTTATATAATAACCAGGAAATCACAAAATACAGTGTCGTCACATTTGAATTTCCATTTGTGCCCTCAAAGAATTAACCAGTAAAGGTTAGGTGATAGTTATAAATACTAAAACATGGTCAGACTAAGAACTGGTGCTTTCTTGAGATACCAGGAAAAATGAATCCATATACCACATACCATCAGCTTTTGGGAAATTAATTAGTAAAATGGAATACCTTTTATACATCAATAAATCTTTTACACTACAATTTTAAACTACAGTAAATCACCACTAGGTGTTTGAAAACATGTAGACACCCAAATGTAAAGGCAATATTCCCTTATGCACAGCAATGTGTGCAGCGTAAGTACAAAATAAAGTAAAACAAAGAAAAGTCAGCACACCATGAAATACTGCCAAAAGGACTGTTTCAAGGAACATTTATATCTTACATACAAAATTAAGTCTCAATTCCAGAAGAGGGAAAATAAACATGTATAACCTTACCTTTGCCAAAACTTTGGACGTAGCCAGTTTTTCTCAGCCTGTTTTAATCAGCAGACAGAGTTTCACAAAGTCAGGGTCTATATCCACATCCCCAGGCTCCCTCTCCTTTCTGCCCATTGTAAGGAAGGAAACGGTGTCTAACACTTCAAATGCTCAGCCGTTAAGAGCTAAAAACAGATCCTGTGCAATGCTGGATATATTTTTGTCTGCTAGCTACACACCCTCATCATGTTCAATTTTTTCCATTGGTGGAAGAGTATGATGCAGACTTAACCAGAAAGTGGTTTTCCACGGGCTGCCTGAAGCGATTAGCCAGGACAGCCTGCCATCAGGCCTCAGAGCCGCCAGGCTCACCCATGACTGCGCGGCTATTGGCCCGGCATTCCAGAATTACCACCAAAGTTCCATAGGAACGCGGCTCCAAAGTTTGCTGAATAAAGGTTTACTCACTTGAAGGGAGGTCAGCTGCTATTTGAAGGCTTTGAGCAGCAAGAATACACACCTACCATCCTTGTGTTTAGAGCGGTAGTAAACATTCTCTCTCCAAAACCACAGCTGGAATGTACGGTCATAAAAACCCTGCCTCAAGAGCAACCCTTCAAAATAATTTTGTGATTTGCAAAATATTGGGTGTACACTTACTCTCTGTTCCCTGCCGGAGTTATTTCATTTTTAAGTTAGCTGAGCTACAGTGCCTTACACTGGAAGTCCTTATCCCAGCAGGTCACTGTTTTACCAAAAACTATGCCTTAAGTTGCCTTAAAAAAAAAGTGATAGACCAGAGGTTCAAGTGTTTTTATGTTTCCCTGTCTCTTTTAATGAAAGACTTTCAATTTAAACTATACACAAAGTATAACACAACATTTTCAGATGATTTTATATCAATTATTAGGAAGGGGGTGCTGAATGGGTGAACAAGTTCACATCTGTGTCGTGTTTAAGTTTTTTAAGTTATATTCAGGAGAGCAGAAGTTGTCAAGTTATCCTGGACAAACATGTGCCAATAGATTTTTATGGTAATAGTTTTCATTATTTTATAAATGTGAATGGATCTATATATACAACCAAGATTCTAATTTAATATGAAAGACCAGATACTAGTATAGACATATGTTTTTAACTCCTTATCTTGCATGAAAAATGAAACATTACATATACATATATACATCTGAACACATGCACACACACATGTGTGCACAAACAGAATTTTTTGCCATATGGTTTCCACAGAGTTAATACATACTTAAAGGTACACTTTGTAACCTTAATTGGCAAATAATAAGAGCAATTACATAAACTCACCAGTCCAATAATTATGAAAGCTAATTTAACCTCTACAAAAATTTAGTTACCACAGAACCAAGGAACTTTTAGTGCCAGTGGAGTAAATCTGAAAAAAGTCCCTACTCCAATCCCTTGACTGCACAGATTAAAAAAAAAACAGAGGCCTTCAGTGACTTGCTCAAGGTCACAGAGCCAGTGAGCAACAGGGAAGCAGAGCCGGGACATGCCACCCAAGTAACCACAAGCCCCAGTACTGAAGTCAGACGGTTGCCATGGAAGTCAAATCACATAATAGAAAACATGGGAATTCTCAAAATGTTAATTTGACCTGTGTGTGTGTTAAAATATACCTTGGGTATACACGGAAAAAGAAAGAAGGTTGTTAAGTCATTGAAGATCATCAGTTTTGTTACTAAAAAAAAGTAAAATGAAATATCAGCCAGAATCAAAGAAGCATTTCTTGATTCCATATAACCTTGAGATAAAAGAATTACTTCTTGATATGATGGAGAGGATAGGAACTATGTCAGAAGGAAGAAGGAAATTTAAGATGTGCTTCTGAGGGTAAAAATGTCACAGAAGGACAATGAACTGCTTGGGAATATCTGCATGCCCCATCCCATACATCCCATAGGATAGCCTCCTTCTAGATTTTCTTAAAAGAGTCCTGACCCTTTGATACATTCATATGTAGAATTCTCTATGCCAGAACTGCCTATAAAACTGAATTATCTCCAACAGTCCTCAGATACTTCCAATGGATTTGCATTGTCTGGTTCTATTTTTTTATCACTGAGGTCACCCAAATAACTTTACTTTTATCAATTTATAAAGTCACTCGGGGTGAATTTCAAACTATGTAAGATTTTTTTCAAGTTCTTAACACTTTGTCCAACTACACTAAAATACTCTCAATGTAGTACTCCATCCTAAAATTACAAAAACCAGCATATTTCCAAATCATAAAACTAGACTTTAATTTCCTGATGCTTCATTTTGAGATAATAACAGGACATACATATTAACAGGCATCTAAAATTAAATTCCCTGGCAAAGATCTCCAAGACTTACATAAATTACTACTTAAGAAGTCTTCTATCCTCAAACACAACAATGCAAAATGACACAAGTAAAAGCAAATATAGCAAAATCTTAACAATTACAGAATTCAAGTGGTGGGTTTATTATTCACTGTATAATTCTTCCAACTTCTCTATTTTTTTTTTTTTACAAATTTTCTTAATAAAAGGTTGGGGGCAAATGACATGTACACACACATAGAGTCAAACTGATAGAAACAGAGAACAGAAAAGTGCTTGCCAGGGCCTGGAGAGGTGGGAAAAATATAGGGAGATGTTGGTTAAAGGGCACAGACTTTCAGTTATAAGATGAAAAAAGTTTGAAGATCTAATGAAAGCCTGATGACTATAGTTGATAACACTGTACTGTATAATTGACATTTGCTGAGAGAGTAGAATTTAAATGTTCTCCCGAAACAAAAGGTAAATATGCGAGGTGACAGATGGGTTAATTAACTAGATGGGGGAATCCATCTCCACATACATCCATAAATCTCTATGATGCACATTTTAAATATCTTACAATTTTATATATCAATTATACACCAGTAAAACTGTTCATACTTTATTGGTAATCTATTACCTTCGTTATAAAATGGGGTGGATCATGATGACGCCTATCAAGAAATAAATAAGGATGAACTTGGCTATAGTTACATGAAAAACGTACACTAAAATATGATCTTCAAGTTAATATGAGAGAAATAACCTCTCTGCTTAAGACTCAAGGAACTCAACTCATTCTATAATCTTCACTTTTGAGGGCAAACACACAATGGTACAGAAAGAATATATCTCCAAGCATCATTCTTTATTGATAATTTTTAGTCAATTATAAGGGCTTCATCTTTTACAAAACTGATATAAAATAGTAATAAGAATAAATAAAGGTTAAAATGTAGGATTCCCAACAGGATTCCAAAAAATGAAGTAATCTCTCACAAATATAAACATCCACCTTTGATGAAATTTCACAGATGAGCAAAAGACTCCACAATACTCGCACATGATTGAAGAGGGATTCAGTCTGCTACTTCGGATGGAAAAGGCAGTATGTTAAATCATAAGCATTAAAAAAGTACAGAACATGAGTAATGCCTTTGTAAAAATGTCCTAGATTAAAGCGACACTGGAAGAAAATGAAGCATGTGAAATAGTCATGTGAAAATCCTAAAATCCATAGAAATATTACTGGGGGGCTCCATTTTCTCTCCATTTCATCAAAAGGCACAAATCTAGCCAGTCTGCTTCTAAAATCAGATGCTTCCAAATTAGCCCAGAGAATACAGTGAAAGCATGCAGGGCTGGCCTTCATATCTAAGACTGCCATGATTTGAAGGTTTGACCTCCCATGTGTGACACTGAAAACCCACATAAACGTACAGCTGACATACGCAATCCATTTATTACTCTGCCATTGTTCCCAGGGGGCCAGCCAAACAGTTCAGGACCCAAGTATTAGAGTCCCTCTATCCTGACTACAGACCCTGCTCAGTGACATTGGACATGTCATGTAAGTTCTCAGTTTCTTAATCCATAAAATGGGGATAATATTACCTGCCTCAGTGGGATGTTGTAAGGGTTAAATAATACGTGTAGAGGATTCAACACGAGGCCTGCCTGAGAACGGAGACTCTACAAAACAGGGTGAAGTGTTTACTGTTAAATCTAATATTTTTTAAAGTTCCTGGCACACATTTTTTTCTCAGTGAGTCAAAGGCATCAAACGTGAACAAAAATGTCAATGGAATTAAATTATTAATGGAAGTTAATTATCATGAAAACGAGAGACTTTAAGGCATTAATATAAAGTCTAAGTGGTACCTTACATTCCGTAACCAGCTCCAATAATTTAATCAAATGACAGTTAATACTTTTGCAAGAATGAGCAAATATTAAGTGACATAAAAGTTAAGATTTAAAACAAATTTTGTTAATAAAAGTTTTCCTTTAAAGGGACCTTTTTCTGTAGATCATCATATCCAAAGTGTTAATGCACTTTGACAATTGAGAATTACTGACAATGTATAAAATCCTAAAATATGAAATAGAATGCTTTATAATAAGTAACAGGTAATATTTTTATATAAGTGATATAAATCTATCTTAAAAATCATGCTACCAGATTAATGATACCAAAATAAATTATATAAAAAAAAATCATGCTACCACAAATAAAAGTATAAAACAAGTTTTAGCCAAAGCAAAATGAAATTCGTCAGTAAAAAAAAAATCATTTAGGAAATGTGCTTCTAAAATCCTGGCTTATAAATATTTGCCACTAGACACATCTGTTTACAGCATTTTCAGACGATTATATTGGAACATTTAAAAAAGTACCAGTAATTTGCCCAGAACTCAATTGCCCAGAACTCAATGTAATTTAAATATGTCATATTCAGCCTCTCACACCAGTCACTATATTTTCTTCCCGTGGACTGAAGTGAAACTATTTAAGCTGAAAGGTTCCTAATCCATTTAATGCACAGAATAATTGAATCTGAGTTTTGGAAGAGGCCGTAGAGGTCATCTATCTCACCCAATCTTGCTTCTATTTTTGAGAACCTCCTACAGTATCCTGACAGATGGGCCACTCTCTTCTCCCTAATACACTGAGTGATGGAAAGTCTACAGCTCTTTTAGGAAGCACATTCCATTCTTAAATAACTAATTGATAGATGAGAACTCCTTCCAGGGACTTTCATTCAATCATCCGAAAAATTCTGCTAATTAAGTCTAGTCTTTCCATCGTTATCAACTCACACCACCTACCTCTCTCTTCTTCCCAACCACCTTACAAACAACAGAATTCGATTTTCATGGTTCTTACCTCATTTCTCCCTCCCTTCTAGTTTATCTTCATGCCAAACTACCCTTGTAAAACAGAATAAACAACACCAGACTATGTGTTTTGTTAAAATTCAAATACATCTAGAAGACAGTCCTAAGACTTCAACATGTACCTTGGTGGGCACACAGTTCTGTGGGGAACCATGCTCAGAGTCAATGAGGTTACCAGCCCTCATTTGGTGCCAAGAAGTCTAGGAAGCCTGGGGGGTCCACTGGAGAAGGCAGAATGGTACCTAGTTCCAGAGTCCACACCCTGTTCCCATTTCACTGAACCAGGAGAACAAACAATGGAACTGAAGGAAGGCAGGGGAACTTGCTGCTGGAAGACAGGAAAGAGCCTCAAATAAAAGCAAAAGAGCTGTCTGTGTCTGTACAGCAGAAGTTTTTACTGCACTGATGAGGAATCACACACACCTTAATTAGGAATTAAGGTGTATGAACAAAGCAGGTCTGACTGCTGTATTCTTCAGAAGCAGAAACTTTGCAAATCAAACTTTGTGCGAGGGTACTTCAGCACACACACAAAAATGCTCTATTTTCTTGAAATATGAAACTCTATAGAAATATCTTTAGTGTCCCCACTCCCAGTAAGAAGCAGATCAAACTTTTCCAGTTTTTTCCTAATTCTGCTATAAGGAAAAACAACTTGAGTAAATGAAAAATGGCCATTGCCACTCCATGTTGGGGAGGCTGCATGAAGTGGTGGGGACTGCAGCAAACTGGTTCTGCAGGACCCACTCCAAAGGGCCAGGAGCCCCCAGCTCCAGCTACGCAGTGCTGCTGGGGATGCAGAACCCTGTGTTGCCCTGTGAACTGCATTTTCAAGAAACTGAACATGTGGCTTTTATGTAAAATTTGCAGTTTTTAAAGGTAGGAAACTAATTTAAATATCCTTAAAACACTTGTCCAGGATACATTTTGCAGGCCCAATAGAGCTTATCCACAGCCCAGAACCAGCCAGAAGCCCACGAGTTTGAGACCTCTGGTGCAAATGATAAAACCCAAACAGGCTAAGTTTAAATCCTATTTTCAGAGAAAACAATCAGCAGTCCCAACTCCCTGACTTCAGAAGGCTAAACTCCTGGTTTCTAGAGACATAAATCTCTACACAACCAACTTGGCCAAGACAACCAGCTAGGCAGGCATGATTTTGGACACAAGGCCATTCATATAGAAGAGGCATTGTTAAAGACTACATCTGCCATGGCATCCGCCTCCCTGATGAGTGGAGGAATCCTTTCTACGGAATTCTCGATCTGCAGCCAGCCAGCCTGCAGATGCCACGTCGCCCGGAGATGTTCATTACTGCGCAGGCTCAGCCCTCAGCCCGCCCCCTTTTCCCAAAGCTTCTAACACAACCCTTCCTAACATGGAACCCACAGGGGCCTCCCCCTACGGCTACACACTGGTCTTAGTGTTTCCCCCAGATTGCCCCTGTTCCCCAGACACAGGACATACTCACCAATACTTCAGGGTGGGCACCAGGCTCCCCCCAAAGCTTGCTTCTTTCTACGTTAAATATTCGGCTCCCTTCATCATTATAAATAGGACACTATTCCAAATACTCCTAGCCATGGCCACTTTCCTCTGGATATTAATATTCTTAACTCAAAGGTCTGGAAGGAAAAGACAGAAACTAAGGATTCTGAAGCCATGCGCCAGGAGTGTTACGTGTATTTTCATCTTTGATTCTTATTGCAATCCTATTCGTATTATCATCACTGTTTTGCAAATGAAGAAACGGAGGCTAAGCAAAGTTAAGTAATTTGCTAAAGGCCAGAAAACTAGTACAACTCAAAAACTCAGACGGACACCAAAGAGACCACAGTATTGCTACACATATGGGATGTGACATATCAACAATGCTTTATCATTACTGTAACTTATGAAAATTACGAATGATTATAAGTGAGTTTATTCTTTCCAGTGACCTCAGGCAGGGACTGCTGTTTTCATCCACACAATGCAAAAACAAACCCTCAAAGTATGTTGCCACTGTATGAACAGTACTCAAATACATAATTATTTAAACCTACTTGATGTATTTAATATATAAAAAGCCAAGCATATATGAAAGAAAACAGCAGAAATTTCTATAGCTCATATATGAACATATATGTGCTATTATGATTACTCATAATCCCTCTATGAGGAAAAGGCTTTATTTCATATGCCCATTTCAAAGAAGAAGAAACTGAGACACCAAAGGTTAAATGATCTGCCCAGGATCTGTGAACCAGGAAATGCCACAGACAGGAATCAAAGAACAGGCAGTCTGACTCCAAAAAATCTAGACTGTAGGGTTTCCAAAAGGTGTATGTCAGTCATGGTTTCTGAACTTCTTTAAGCATAAATGAAACACCTCTCCAAGGCTAATTAGATATTCCTTTTGAATACTCTAATGTAGATGATATAAAGGTCAGTCAGTGCAAATGTTATCAATTATCATCATAACTTCTAACTTTGTTATATACTATATTTGTCAGAAAACTTCATTTTTACATGGAAGATCACATTAAACTTGATAATTCTGCAAGGGAACAGTTCACATTTGGAAACAACTACTAAACAGACAAAATGGAATCTTCCAAACCTCCTCTGGTGCAAACAAATTTCTCACCATATGACACTGAGCAACTTACACAGTGAGCTTTATTTAACTGTTGAAATCATTATATAGACCATCAAAAAATACCCACTGTGCACCAGACACTACCCTGGTCTATGCAGTTACATGAGGGCCAAGACAGACAGAGTGTTGTGTCCCCATGGAACTACCAGTGACAGTAGAGCTGGATGGCAAGCTGATCAATACACACACAAGGGAGGGAACTGTTAGACCAGTACTCTACAGAGAATCAAAATAGGGTGATGTGGTGGCAGGTGACAGGGTGGCCAAAACTTCAGCCTGGGTGGTCAGAGAGCATCTCTCAGAGGCAGCACCTTGAGCTGAGATGCAAAGGGCCCATCTCAGCTGGAAAGACAGGGTGGGTGGCTGCTGGGAAAACAGAGGCTTCTGTCTGTGCATTTCAGCAACTCAAGCAGGAGCTGCAGAAACACAAACTGCTCCAGGGAATTACTTACAACCCTTCCAAACACTGCTTTGGGAACTGTTCGGCTCTCCCGCTTTAGTACTTAACCTGTGACTCTAATACATCTACAAGTAAAAGGCCCCCAGTCCGTCTGAAATAGCCTTAACATAGTTGGAACCTTACCTCTCCTGGGTGGTTTCTTAATGTCCAAGTCTCCTGAGCTTACCTGTCATAACAACTCCAACTAGAACTTACCCACTCCAGGTGTATTCTTCAACAGGAGGTCCTATTTGGTTTGGAGTTCAGGTGTGTGCTCTATCAGTATCTGACATGTAAACAGATGGAAATGAATGCTTTCCAGACTGCAACTTCGCCACCCAAGTTCCTAGAGAAGATGGGCAAACGGTTTTCCACATAAGGATGATCATCCAACACATCAAATGAAAGCATGTTTGTAATAAGCCACTCAGATTTGACTCCCCACTGCCTGCAGGAACCTCAGTTATCAGAACCTGACAAGTCACCTTGGCTTTCCCCACCCAGGTCCTCAAAGAGCAGTTAACAGAGCTACATGGGAAACGTAAGAAGTACAGATGGACGTACATTAACACCTGAGATGTACAAGTGCCTCGAACTTACCCCTAGGAGAAGTGTGGATGGTGCTCAATGAAATCATTCATTCATCGAACCACTGAAGAGGTGTCTTTATAATTCAAGCACAGAACCCTGGCAAGAGAAAAACAAAGATACAGGGGTGGTAAGACATAATTGTTTCAAAATCAGAATTTAGTCATGAAAGCTCACTTTCTCAGCACTCTGCTGTATCTTGGACTTGATACAAAACAGGAGCCTCTGAAAGAAAAATCAAGGTTAAGGGATTAAAGGAAATCTGAGGGTCTTCCCACATCCTGATCGGAGAAACAAACTGACTGCTTCAGCCTATAACTTCATATGGCAAAGCCATTTCATAGATACATACACAGAGGGAAGGAGGGAGGGTGGGAGAAAGAAAAAAAGGGGGGAAAAAGGAAGAGGAGGAGGAGGGGAAGAGGGAGACGGACAGAGGATTAGACAGACAGAGCCTACTGTGACCACATGACTATCCAGAGCTGGGGTAGAGCAGGGAGTAAGAGAGAAGGTCTCTGCTCTCACTGAGTTTCAGTCAAAACAAATAGGTAAATAAACAAATTGGAAAAATATCCTAGAGTGATGCATGCAACACAGAGAGACCTAAAACAGGATGAGATCGTTGAGGGACAAGAGGCTAATTTAAATCGGAAGATCAGGACGTGGCTCTCTGATGGCACCTAGGCTGAAAACCGAATGCTATTTCGAAGGCAGGGAACTGATCCCCCAAGTAGAGGGGCCAGATGAGACCCTAATCAGAAGTAGCATGCCAAGGAGAGTTATCACAGGTGCCCGGCAGACACCAAATGCAAGTGGGTTGAATCAAAGGATCAGCATTTCATTACTTAGGAAGCAGGTGGTTTCTGGGTCCTCTCGTATTATGGAGGATAATCCCTTGTTCCTATGTCTGATACGCTGCCCAGTAACATATTAAAATCCCTGCCCTGTGATATATTAAAATTCATGGGCCCGTTAGTCAGCATACCAGAAAGACCTCCCTTTTCTTTCATTTTTCAAAATGTCAAACAGATTGCTTTCAGAGAGTGAGACTTGTCTTTTTATAAGGCATTTCACCTCAGCTAGGTACACAAGATACTATCTTATGGTAATAACTGTGTATTGTGGGTTACAGTCCTTGATAAAGAATACAGACTTGGAACCAAAAGATCGGGGTTCAACCCCCAGCTTCCCCATTACCACCTGAGTGAGCCCAGTCTGGTTATTTAAATTGTCTGAGCCTCTGGTTTCTATATCTATAAAATGGAAATGCTATCATCTACTTTGCAGGGGTATTCTAAGAATTTAATGGGATAATACACGTCAAATACTCCAGAAAATGGATGAAACGTGAAATGTTCCATCAAAGTAGCAAGAAAGTATTCTCACCACAAATAGTCACTATTGGGAAAGGTGTGATGATCACAGAGACGGATGCTAGAGAAATACACCTATATAACTAGGCACAATAGGGATAACAATTTTCATTTATACGATCACAGAATAGCCTATGGGTGGACCTTTAAAAACCAGCCCCTACTCTCTCTCTTTACAGGTAAGAATTTAAAGTACAAAGAGGTAAACTAATTTGCCCAAGGTGACATAATTGATTCAGAGAAAACTTTCAGAACCCTGACAAATTTTGTCAAGAATGCCTGCCTTTATATGCTAAATCCTATATAGACATAAATTTTTTAATTCACTTATAAGTATTCAGTATGGGCAAATATATATATATATTTTTTTAACTGTTAAGAATGAAAAATTGAACAAACTTAAGGAGACTCTATCTAAATACATTATACTGACAATTTTTTTAAAACCATGAATTGTCATTTTTACTGACGGCCTGAGAGATGGTTATTTACCAAAAAACTATAAAACGTGCCACACTTTAATTTTCCAATGATAATAACAGATATATATATAACAGGCACCTATGTGACAGAAGCTTTCCACGCATTCATTCTGAATACCTTGCCATTTATTCTCCATGCCTTTGCATATATTGTTCCCTGCTGGGAATGCCTCCCTGGGGAACTCCTCATCACCTTTCAAGGCCTTAAGTATCTCCTCTCCCATGAAGCCTTCTCTGGCCTCCTACCTTCTTCCCACAACCACCCACCACTGCCCCCCTTCCAAAATATATGAAGATGTGATTAACATTTAAATCAAGACTTTGACTAAAGCAGATTACCCTCCATGTGTATGGGCCTCATCCAATCAGTAGACAGCCTTAAGAACAAAGATTTCCTGCAGAAGGAATTCTGCCCCCAGTACTGCAACATAGAAACTCTGCCTGAGTTTCTAGCCTCCTGCTATGCAAAATTCAAACTCAAGACAGCACCATCAGCTTTTGCCAGAATTTCCAGTCTGCTGGCCTGCCATGTGGATTTCGGATTTGCTAGCCCCCACAGCCACACGAAACAATTCCTTAAAATCTCTTGGTAGGTGGATGGATGGATGGATGGATGGATGGATAGATAGGTAGGTTCCTATTGGTTCTGTTTCTCTGGAGAATCCTGATTGACATAACCACTAATCATTTGGGACTGAAATTATTTTAGGCAGGATTACAGAATGCTTAAGTTTAGAGTGCCTTGATCTCAACACTGTTCATTTTGCAGGTAAAGAGAGGCCTAGAAATAGACTGGACCTGTCACATAGAGAGAGAACTGGACTAGAACTCAGACTGCCCAACATCAGCTCTGTTCCCAGAACAGACGGTAGTGGTTTTGTCACTTTGTGACAAGCAAGCGGTGCCTCAAGGGCTCTTCCTTGGATTCCAGTGTCCTCCTCATGACCTGTCGACCTCCCCTGTGCATCCCAGGACCGTGTGAACAATTAGCTTTCATCTAGTTGGGGGGATTACAAACCATCTTCACCAAGTGGCTCTTGTCTCAGCATACCCAGGGGTTACCCCCAGTTAATGCCATGTGTTAAGGTGAATTTACAAAGGGACTGTAAAATCCTGTGACTCCAGAAAGACCCAAGAGACCCCTTTGTGGATTTAAGTCCATGCGATTTGAGGCAGTGCTTGGTGAACTGCTCTATAAGTCCAGCGATTCTATGTGTTTAATTATGCAAAGAGTGTGCTTATATCTATAACAGCACGTAGGTGTGTGGATGGAGTCATCAATCAACAGATTTCACTCGCACTCTTTTTCAGCATGAAAACCAGCCAGTTCTGGAGTCCCTGAGGCACCTGCTTGTCAACATGACATAATTTTAATTTAACACAAATATCTCTTACATTTTTCTCCCTTGGGTTTTGTGATGAAAAGCTGTTTGATTTTGCAATGCTAAAGAGTCTTCCCTAAATGCTGAATGCAATTGGACCTCAGTGACATCACAGTTAAAAATAAAGGGAGACCAAAATTATTTCCCTCATTTGTGGAGTATAACAACGTAGCAAAACTGAAGGAACAAAACGGCAGCAGACTCAGAGACTTCAAGAAGGAACTAGTGGTTACCAAAGGGGAGGGGTGTGGGAGGGTGGGTGGGGAGGGTGCGAGAAGGGGATTGTGGTGTATTATGTTTAGTACACATGGTGTGGGGAATCATGGGGAAAACACTGTAGCACAGAGAAGGCAAACAGTGAATCTGTGTCATCTTACTATACTGATGGACAGTGACTGAATTGGGGGGTGTGAGTGGGGACTTGATAATATGGGTAAATGTAGTAACCACAATGTTTTTTCATGTGAAACCTTCATAAGAGTGTATATCAATAAAAAGAAAAATATACAATAGATTTAGATTCAGACTAGATCTAATTAAAAAGGTCCATGGTTATTCTACAAATTAGTAGAATAACTAATACTAATCAATTAATATTAATATCACTTAGCTGTTAATTACTAAATTGTTTTATAATATAAAATTATAATTTAAATTATTGATAATATAATCCTAAATTTTGGATTTGTATTAATAAATAACAATGCACCAATGTTATGAAACATTAACAATTTCAAAACTAATAAAAAACAATATGGTTTCTCATTGGTAAAAAAAAAAACTGAAGTCTTCTTCTGTTCAATACAGAATTGCTTAGTTAAAAAATAAAAATAAAAATAAAGGAAGGCCAAAGACACTCCTAAGAGAAATAAAAGAGGGCACTAACAAATGGAAATTCATCCCATGCTCTTGGCTAGGAAGAATAAATATTGTCAAAATGGCTATACTACCTAAAGCAATATACAGATTCAATGCAATCCCTATCAAAATACCAACAGCATTCTTCAATGAACTGGAACAAATAGTTCTAAAATTCAAATGGAACCACAAAAGATCCCGAATAGCCAAAGCAATCCTGAGAAGGAAAAATAAAACAGGGGGAATTACGCTCCCAGACTTCAAGCTCTACTACAAAGCCACAGTAATCAAGACAATTTGGTACTGGCACAAAAACAGACCCACAGACCAGTGGAACAGAATAGAAAATCCAGACATTAACCCAAACATATACGGTCAATTAATATATGATAAAGGAGCCATGGATATACAATGGGGAATTGACAGCCTCTTCAATAGCTGGTGTTGGCAAAACTGGACAGCTACATGTAAGAGAATGAAACTGGACTACTGTCTAACCCCATACACAAAAGTAAACTCAGATGGATCAAAGACCTGAATGTAAGTCATGAAACCATACAACTCTTAGAAAAAAACATAGGCAAAAATCTCTTGGACATAAACATGAGCGACTTCTTTATGAAACATATCTCCCCGGGCAAGGGAAACAAAAGCAAAAATGAACAAGTGGGACTATATCAAGCTGAAAGCTTCTGTACAGCAAAGGACACCATCAGTAGAACAAAAAGACATCCTACAGTATGAGAGAATATATTCATAAATGACATATCTGATAAGGGGTTGACATCCAAAATATATAAAGAACTCACGCACCTCAACAAACAAAAAGCAAATAATCCAATTAAAAAATGGGCAGAGGATCTGAATAGACACTTCTTCAAATAAGAAATTCAGATGGTCAACAGGCACATGAAAAGATGCTCCACATTGCTAATCATCAGAGAAATGCAGATTAAAACCACAATGAGATATCACCTCACACCAGTAAGGATGGTCAACATCCAAAACACAAACAACAACAAATGTTGGCGAGGATGTGGAGAAAGGGGAGCCCTACTACACTGCTGGTGGGAATGTAAATTAGTTCAACCATTGTGGAAAGCAATATGAAGGTTCCTCAAAAAACTCATAATAGAAATACCATTTGACCCAGGAATCCCACTCCTAGGAATTTACCCTAAGAATGCAGCAGCCCAGTTTGAAAAAGACAGATGCACCCCTATGTTTATCACAGCACTATTTACAATAGCCAAGAAATGGAAGCAACCTAAGTGTCCATCAGTAGATGAATGGATAAAGAAGATGTTGTACATATACACAATGGAATATTACTCAGCCATAAGAAGAAAACAAATCCAGACATTTGCAACAACATGGATGGAGTTAGAGGGTATTATGCTCAGTGAAATAAGCCAGGCGGAAAAACACACGTATCAAATGATTTCACTCATATGTGGAGTATAAGAACAAAGAAAAAAAACTGAAGGAACAAAACAGCAATAGACTCACAGAACCCAAGAATGGACTAACAGTTACCAAAGGGAAAGGGACTGGGCAGGATGGGTGGGAAGGGAGGGACAAGGCGGAAAAAGAGGCATTATGATTAGCAGACATAATGTTGGGGGGGGGGCGGCACAGGGAGGGCTGTACAACTCAGAAAAGACAAGTAGTGACTCTATAGCATCTCACTACGCTGATGGACAGTAACTGTAATGGGGTATGTGGGGGGACTTGATGAAGTGGGTAGTTTAGTAACCATAATGTTGCACATGTAATTGTAGATCAACGATACAAAAATTAAAAAAAATAAAAATAATAAAAAATAATAAAGGGAGGCCACACCTTCAGATTGGCTACAGCATTCATCAGTCCGGAAGCCTATTGTCAAACCCTGGACTGTTCACAGAGCCCAGTGTTTATCAAACTTTCACTGCAGAGTGTGAGAGCCTGTAGCACTCCACACAACTATCAACAAAGCACAGTGAGAAATTGCTGGGGAAGAGAAACCTAAAGTTTCTCTGCTTAATTGTCCTCTTAAAAATGCTTCCCCTTTCCCAGCTAGGTAAAAGGAATGCTGTTCTCATTGAGAAATTTCTAATATTCACACTTGCTTCAAATTAAATCCCTGTTGTAACCACCATCTCTCTGAATAAAGTTTTTGGGTTTACTTCAGCCTTGCTATCAGCTAGGCAGCTTATCAATCCAGATACCACTCAATGTTTGTAGTCAAACAATACAGTAAGTGGGAAGTTTTCCAGAAGCTTAGAGGGGCAGGGAGTGAGAAGGCAACTCCCTTCCTCATTAACCCCTGGGAAGACCCAGGTCTGGGCCATGTGACTGAGCCCTTCCAGAATCTCCCTCCACAGGTGGGTTATTAATTATCTCCATCTCTTGGGCCTGTAGAGAAATAATGAACAAGCCAGTCTGTGACTTATTCTAAGGATTAGTTAAAACTGCATCATGGCGAGCTGTATGCCTTCATCAAATCACTATTTCATCAGCCTCACACACTGACACTAAGTCACTGTTCCTGCCTGAAGACCTAATGGAATCAGATGCTGCCCTTAACAAAAGACGACTGTACAGTTGCCTGGTAGACTACAGATTATTAGAGAATCCGTGGTTCATGACAAAGGGATAACTAACTGCAAGGGGAAGAGTACGTTTCAGCTCATCCTCCTTAAGTGGCAGACTTCTATACACGTGGAGCATGGTGTGTATTGCTTACTATGGACTGAGTTACAGCAAGGCCGTGGTGATTAATAAAACGGCTCATGTGAAACACCAAAGAAAAGGAATCAATGAACAGCTGGAGGCAGAACAGGACATATCCACCTGGACCACTGTATTCGCTAGGCTGGCTTCTGTTTAGACTAAGTCTTCCCTAGGATTTCCACAGAGTCCATATGTCCAGGGACTAGTCAAGGATGGAAAATTTGGCACACTACAGCCTGGGAGTCTAATGTGCAGGGCATTTATTAAGCTAATTATATTCCATTCAAGAAGGATCTATTATATTCAAGACACTATACTAAGTGTCAGCTGGTAAAAAGGGAAGCTGTCAATCACAGCGCAGGGTGGAGACATGGGCTACAGGGGTGAGACCTTGGAAGCATGCAGGAGTGGCTCTGAGACCCTTCTTCAAGTAAGACCCAAATACAGTAACAATAACGCCCATATCACAAAAATCACCTATATTCAGTGTCCCAGGTAAAGCAGAACAGATCTTTCTCCACCAGGATCCTAGGAATGTGGCAAAACCTGTCTACATGTTGTTTGAACTCCTATGCAGGAGGGTAGGCCAGCCGATGCTCCCCACTTTGAATCTGCTTCAACCTGTAAGAGCACAGCCAACATGACACTACAGGCTTTCTACATCCACACCAGAAACAGCTGTGGATTTACATCTGGTTTTGGGGCACTTGACCAGAGGCCTGTAGGCAGCCTGTTTGGTTTCCTTGATCGCTCTGTCTACCACTGTATCTATCCAGCCCGCGTGAAGACACTACTTAGAACCCTATCCCATTCCTCACCAAGACAAAAGAAACAGATTCAGCATTGGTGTCTCAAAGCCATCACTGAATTTTTGGCTCCCAGACGGAGGGATGACCCTCATCCAGTCGCTCTGACAGAACTGTGTTCATTAGAGTGACTTTGTTCATTAGAGAACAGCAATATAATCATTATCACCTCCAAAGCCATAGCATCCACGCACCAAATACACACGCTCAACATTAAAGGGCAGCTTGCACCCCACATTCAAAACAGTGCTAGACCTACAGAACATGGAGATGAGTCAGGCAGTCACCTCATACATAAGAAACTTAACAGTATGTGGGGCCAGGAGTCCACCTAGATGATCATGGCAGGAAACACCTGCTTTCCTCTTTTGTTGCTTGTCCTGCCCACATCTACTCTCCCTCCAGCCCTGTCAACACTCAGAACCATCCCATCATCACACCTAGCACCTGTCCAAAGACAGAAGAGGAGAGAGAAGACAGGAAAAATAAAACTCATAAGCAAACTGAACAGGATGCTGGCGGTGGCGTGTCCACAAAGTAGCAGGGCCCCTCAGCTGACAAACCAGTCTGTGACTTATTCCAAGGATCAGTTAAAACTGCATCATGACGGGCTGTATGCCTACATCAAATCACCATTTCATGAGCCTCTCACGCTTACACTAAGCCACTGTTCCTGCACGAAGAACTGACGGAATCAGATGCTGCCCTTGACAAAAGACGACGGCACAGTTGCCCGGTACGGTCGCCTTTCTGACCCCTCTCCATCCATCGTATTGACCCACTTATTTAGTTTCACCAACACAAGCTTTCAGCAGAATAGGGCCCAGTCTTTATAACCTTTATAAGGCAAAACACCCCAGTTCAACAGCTAAAGGAACTACAGGAGGACATTACATCCACTTACTCATTACAAGAACAGCTTGCATTTGTACACTATTATCATTTCTTTTATTCCATCCTTAGATTGAGCAACGTATTTCTTTCCAGCAACCGAAGCAGCACAGGGATGAAAGAAGAAGTACGTGAAACTGAATGAGGGACCACTGAATAACTATTAAATTGGCATGACGCAACAGCTGATAAAAGATGGTGTGAGCGACAGAGCCAAGACACAAGTAGATGCTACCCTCCAGGAAGGATTCAAAAGGTCCTTCAGTGAAAGGGAGGGAAAAAACGAAAGTATCTACCGACCTAAAACAGGAAATAAATATGTGCACATCACTTGAAAGGGCAAGCATCTGACCATGCAAATATAAAACTAATTCATCAACCACTTTTGTGTCAGAATGTGTGTTCAAATCTGTTACAGATTCTGAGCCATCTACAGGGAATCACATATTAAGCAGCCCTCACAAATACCTGGGACATGAATGGCTCTCCAGGAACCTAAAGCTGTAGATAAGCCTGATAGCATATACCTGCCTGCCTGGGCTGGGTGAGGTCTTCCCAGGAAATAACCAATCAGGGGACTCCTACCTTTGCCACAGAGCTCAGCTGACTGCGCCAGATGCATTTCCAAAAGGATAACTTCGCCTCACTCCAAGGCTAGACATAACTGCTGAAAAGTGGCACATTATGGAAAATAAATTTGTGGGGAGGGTTGTGGGGGGGGGCATTCAGAGGAATTATAAAGACAGTGGAATCACTGATCCCTTTCACAATGCCTTGCAGTAAATAATTATTGAATGACTATAAGGGGGAGAAGGAAGGAAGGAAGAAGGAAGGAATGAGCAAATGATGGTACTAGTCATTTCTACCTTTACAGTAGCAGGTGATTCAAGAATCCCTGGATTTAAGTGGAATATGGAAAGCCTTGTTCTTGCATGCTCTAATACTACAGACTACAAAATGAACATGTACAAAATTATACTGTAGATGATTACAATTCACCAGCCTCCTTTTGAAAGCTGCTACACTTTTCCTTCTTGGAAACAGAGCATAGGCTAATGCTTCAATGGACAAAGAAATATTTTCTGACTGGCCCCCTCCCTGTGGGCCTCCAGGAAACAAGGAAACCAAACAGGCTGCCTAAGAGTCAGCTTAGCTGAGAAAGTTCATGCTGTAGAACCCACCAGAAAAGCACTTCATCCCAAGCATGGCTCTTTCCCAGAGTGCTTTAAGTGTTATCCAGTCCTCTCATTGATTCATCCCAAGGCTGGCAATGTTGATTAGGACATGAAACGTTATTTCAGATGCTATTTTTATGGCAAAATAATACACAGCACTTTAATATCTCTAGAACTTAAAAGATGCCATGTAATTTGACACTTGAAGATGTCCTGTTGGTTTTACCTAAACTTCTTGTCAGAGTCAAATATTTAGGAAAAAGAAAACCTGTGGCTATACACCTTGCCCACAAAATGTATACTTTTACTTCTGAAAATAAAGAATTTGTGGGTTTTGTAGAAAGTTCACTTTTAAACACCTTCATAATGTTTTGGTGTCCTCCTACCGACAAACAGGACAGGTGAGATAAAGGGGTACCAGCTCACAGAGGAGGCCCTCGTGATTCTTATGTCAATGGTGTGGAAATCGGAGATAAGGTTTTGAACAATGCTAAGAAATACAAAACTAATAGCCACAGTGCAGATAACTATGCCTTAGTAGAGGGTGAGAGAAACCCTAACAGAAGGCTACTTGGCGCCATGATTCATGGATTAATTTTGCAGGAAAGAGCACATTAGAGTTCCCAGTGGCCAGTGGCTGTTGCTGTTCTGTTCTGTTCTTAGGGACAGACAGAAATGACCCAAGAAGCACACTGACGTTAGGAACTTCTTGAACAAAGCAAATACCAGGATCCATGGAAATTCAGCCTATAGTTTCACACTATGTACACCTGAACCTCCAGCTGCGCTGATGCTAGATGACAACTCATTCTACATGTAGACACAAATAAGCCCCAATTCATAGCAAGGTGCTGTGCTAGGCACTGTGAATGCATAAGGATGAATCGGGCACAGCACACCTATCAAAGGGTTAAAAGGGGAGAAAAGAGAGCAAAGACATTAAAAATTATAGGAAGAGGCAAGATAAACTGGTAGTCTGGGATGGGAGTAAGATGGCACCATGAAGAATGTCAGAAACTTCCCTTGTTGTGAGAGGGAAGGGGCAGGGGAAAGGAAAGAGAAAGAAAAGACAGACTACCACAAAACAAAAAGAAATCCATTCCATCTATCCGAGACAGACATTTTCAGTACAACACCACTAAGATCATCAAGCCAAACTAGAGAAAGATATAGTTTGGATCCAGCTAAAAAGGAGAAGAAAACAAAACAAACCTAGAAGAAAACATCAACCTCTATCATAAACTACAGAACTTTTTAAAAAGAGGTTTGGAAGATGCAGCGGATCTACGTCCAGACATACAGGAAGATGCTACATCCACGGACAAGAGCAGGCTGGGATCAAGAAAGATGGCCCAGGGACGACACCCACCAAAGCATCACTGAGCCGGGAAGCTGCCCTGGAGGAGTTCAGACAAGGACGTCAGGACGCCAGGCTTGCTGCTGGGCCCGGCCTTGAGGAACTGGACACGAGGACCAGGCAGGCCCTGCGTTATCATACAGAGGGCAGCACACATGCAGGGCAGAGAGACCTGGAATCCTGAGTCCCCACACACACACAGAGAAGTGGTGAGTGTGAAGGAGCACAGGGTGCAGCGAGCGCAGAGAGGGAAGCAGATCAGGACGCCCCGCGACGGGACAGTCCTCAAGTCCAAGCTGTCACCTGAGCTTCTGTCATTAGAAGATAACCTAGAAAAGCAAAAGTCGCAAGCCAGCAACCAGTAAGCCCCGCCCGCCAGCACCAGCCCATCGCCGTCCAAAACTGAACGGGCATTAACTATAAGGCGGTTCAGAATGATGAAAATGGACTGAGAAATCCTAAAGTGTGTTTGCAAAATAGAAAAAGAGCCCACTTGTAAGAACAGCAAAGCCCGTGGTGAGGAGTTAGGGGCAAACCCCAGACATGCCCCTCAGTGATCCCTGACGTTAGGCCATCTGTCAAATTCCCTCCATACAAAATGGAAATGATTACGCCCAGCCCCTGGGACTTCTGTGAAAACAAAATGAGAAAGTTCTTTAAAAATTACCTGACATAGGGCCTCATCCACATTAATAAATGTTAGTTCTCCATTCTTGTCCTGGTTTCCATCCTGCAGAAAGAAATGCAGGCTTTCTTCCACAGTGAGCAACACAAATAAAAACTCTGAATTATTTTTAACAAGCACAAGGTTAGCAAGATGACTCAGTAACACCAAGACCAGGCCTAAACGTTCATTCCTAACAAACTATAAAACTTTTTTTTTTTAATATTTCTCTAGGAACTGAATAGGTGGGTTAATTGCAGTTCAAAGGAAAATGTAAATTGAGAAACCTACACAACCAGACTTGGAGACTGTCATATGTCTGTATGTATAGCAATATTCTAAAACTTTTCAGTATTCTAAAATCAAGAGCAATTCAGTTCAGTAGAGCACCAAAGTATTCTTCAACGAGCAAGGGAGCTTTCTGAACAGGCAGGTCATTGTTAAATCTGTTCCTGAGTGTAGCACAAGGCTAAGCCTATAGGATTGCTGTTCTTTAAAAAGAAATTAGCTGTCACTAAGAAAGGTACTCAACATGCTTTAGGAGTTTGCAGAATAAACAGGCTCCTGTCCTCTGGACCCAATGTACAATAAGCTATGGGAGTTGTTGAGAAATTAGCATGAATTACGGCAGCTTTATTAAACATGAAGTCCGTCTATGCAATATAAAAGGAATTTGGGGGAAAGGCTATGAATTTCAAGTCCTCAGTAGCTGGATGTGGCTGACAGCGTCGCTATGTTACGTTTTCCGGATTTTGCTCTTCCACGGGGGCATCAATCTTCCCCTTCTCCCGGGGGCATCCCACCAATTAGCAGTTATCAAATTACAGTTACTACAGCTAAACTACTTGTCCGTCCCTAAACAACCATAGTCCCAGAATTCTTTTAGACTGAAAGTATTTCAGACCTTTAATTCTAATTACTTCAGCACGGAATTAGCAACTGATTTCCCATAGGTATTTTAGGACCTGTCATTTCAAGAGGATGAATAACTGAAACTTCAATTAGAAAATGGCTGAAAGTGGGAAGGAGGTGGGGAGAGGATAGTAACATAGACACATTATTGATTTTTAGCCCATAGAATACATTTACAGGGATACAATCTAGGAACAGAACTTGAACCAAAATTTCCAGGCCCGGAAAGAATGCTCCATCCCTTCCCACCTCTTAAGCCTCTTACTGGTAACCTACCCTCCACATCTCAGACTCCAACCCAGTTCCTGTTAATAACACTGGCAGGCTCTATGCTGCATTGCAGGTGGGCTCCCGGCCTTGCTGACCACCCCCCCCTCCCCCCTGAGTAGTCGCCCGGCTCCTGTCCCACTAACAATACTGCACACATTCTCTCCTTCACCATTATTTCTTCTTAGTCCCTCTGTCAAGTCTTGTCCTCACTCAGAATCCGAGGGATCACCCCGTGACTTTAGGCAAGGAAAGAAGAGGTGGAGTCATATCAACCCCCAAGAAAACCAAAATAAAAAGACAAAGGTAAAGGTTTTCTTCAACAGTCAGTTGTTGGATTTTTTTAACTTCCAAAATAATAGTACGAAAAAGGCCAATGTTTTATTTAGCTTCTCTTTAATCTTTCTGTTATAATAGAACGTGCCTTTGTTAAGAATACTCCTATGGCATTAAGCATGTTTTTAAACATTTTCCATACTAATTAGCCAGAGGACTTTTAAACTTTATCAAACATGAATATTTAATCCAACCCAGTTTCCCTTTCCCGGCTAACACTATTCCTTTCCCACAGTGAGAACAGAGAGTCCTGGGAGGAACCGGAGTCACAATCTGACTACATCCTACCCTGCACCCCCTATCATTGTCCAGAGGGGTACCTGCTCCCCAAATCCTCATCCAGAGCTACTCTGGGGCCCAACCCATCTCTCACCATTATATCAGCTACCCCACCTCCATCCTCTAACTCCCCAAGGCCCTGGTCATGAGACGAACATTGGGGGCCCCATCACTAGCTCTCCTAACAACTCTCTGAGATTCTATTACTATTTTAAATAGCACCAGGATTCATTCTCAGGACAGAAAGTCCATCGATCACAGTTTAGGAACTAATAGTCTCTTAGTCCCTTAGAACAACCTTAATGAACATATAAGGAAAAGGCTTACTGATAATAATAATTTGAAAAACATGTCAAATAAACGTATCATTATATTCAACTTATTAGAGAAGATTAATATACTTAAAGCTTATCCAGATCTTTTAAAGTCACAGTATACTATTTTACAAAGACTAACTTTAGAAATGAATTAACTCTGATGTGGACAGGAGCTCATGACCAGGTTTTCTGTTAGAAACTGTCTTTGGCTAGAATCCTTGTATCCACATCAGGAAATCAATAACAGTATCGGTTATTGATCAAGCATGAATTAATATGATTTGTGTAGGACCTGGCATCACCCATACGGGACTATACTGCCGTGAGTCTTCTTTCTGATCTTGAAATCTGTACCTTGGTTCTAGTGTTGAACTGTAACAAGTTGCTTTGGAAAAAGCACCCTTAGGTCTCTTTCTCTATCCAGACTCACCCTGCACTTTCCACCTACCAGCTTCAAAGGGATTTTGTGGGAACTGTTGATGTCTGGCAGATCTTCCATCTTGGGGATGAAAGGTGCTAATGAGTATTTGTTGGGAGGCACTCCCACTCTACCTATGGGAAGGTTTAGAATGTCTCTTCTATGGGTGTCTACTGCAGGTAGGAAAATGTTACATTTGAAGCAGAAATTATGATAGGCTTTTAATTATGGGGAGGTGGCGTAGCTCACTGCTAAGTGGAGACCAGAGTCCCTTCCATCCTAATTTTCCCTCCGCTGCTGCCGTAGGTGTGACGTTAAGCCTCACTCTCTGGCTCTGCAAATCCTGGTAAAACACAGTCGCTGTGAGAAGCAGGGCTTATAATCAGAGGAAATATAACTGAAGTGGAAATATTTGTGTGTGTTGTAATTTTATAAAGCAGGACTTGGCTACAGTCCTAGACCTTCTATAAAAGGACTTAGTCAATCTGAAACAGGAAAAGTACCAAGGACAACCAAAGATGGATAATAATGCACCTAGTACAGAGTCTTTACATAAAGTCCTTTATTTTCTAAACTTTAACAGCAGATTTTAGGCATGATAAATACCAACTTATAAGTGATATCTAAAAGAAAACTGATTTAGTTCCTAATAGGAAATGTGGATTTTAATTCCACATACTATAGACTATCATTTCTTCAGGAACATTTTTCATTTGTCACAAAATCTAAAATAAGAAATGTTCTCTACGCAACTTCTTGAACTCTTTCCTCTGTTGGATTCCTTCCCTCCCACCCTCTCACTTCTCAGACTCACCCACTTCCTGGGACGTCCCTCAGCTGCAGGCTGGGACCTCGTGGCTTCACTATCATTGGTGACCACCCGGTCTCCGTCTCCAGCTTAAATAGTTCCTCTCAGCCCCAGACCCACTTTCAACCTACCGGACGTGCCACCTCAAAATCAAGACGACACAAACTAATTTTATCTCCAACTGCCCTGCCCCCAAATGCCCCAGTTGTATGTACCCACATCAGGACAATGGCCCCTCCATTTGGCCGCTCGCAAAACATAGAAACCCATCAGTTATCCTGGGCTTTCCACCTTCCCCTCAGCTGGCACGTCTAGGTGTCCGTCAGTCAGTCCTCCGCCTTCTACCCCCTCCGTGTCGTCTCCATACATGCCCCCTCTCCTTCTCTGCGCTGTGTTCACTCAGTCACAGGAGCTGACCCGACCTCTGCCTCTACTGTTTCCTGCCACGGTCTTTCCAGTCTTTTGTCCATCCACAAATCTCTCCTCCACAGAGGACAATTCTAAAGCCCACATCTGACCCTGTTATGCTCTGGTTTCAAACATTTCAGTGTCATCTCCATCTCTTCCAATTAAAAGTCCCAAACCTCTTCTCATGGCACACAAAACTCCACTGACCCTTGCAGCTCCTGTCCCACCAGCCACCATCATAACTCCTTGCAGCCCACAGCATGCCATGTACCCCGACGCGTCCATGCTTTCCATCGGGCTAAAAGCTCCCCTCTGCTTTAATGGCTTAGCAAATTTTTCTTCACTGGCAAGACCAATTTACATGGTTCTTCCCTAATATCACATCAGAAGGATCCTAAATCTTTGTATCAGGTATATCACTGCACCTTGTATAAATCTTTTAGAGCACCTACCACACGACACAGAAATTCTCTGCCCACATGCCCACCTGTTTCACTAGGGCACAGGCTCTGTTCTGCGAGGCTTTCTTCAGCATTCCTATCGCAGGGCGTAGTGAAGTCTGCAAGGGCAATGAGTGTTTGTTGAATGAAGGACATAGGAAACAAAACAAGTTCTGGAATGGAATCTAATTTGCTAAATCTATTCTGAAATGCTGCTTCCACTTTTTTCCTGTCATCCATAAATCCAAAGTTATTTCAGGTTCAAGTGTCTCCATGTCTTAATGAAGATTTCAGAGACATGGTTCAAAGCTGTCTGGAGAGCATTGCACAACCGCTCATTTCTATGAAAACACACTTTAAAAAAGTATTTCTTGTATGCTTAAAACCCCAGATGAACCACAGCGTCAGTAGTGAAGACATGCATAAATAAAGCCTTTTCCTCAGAAACTGAGTCCCACCCCCGCCTCAGGGCACCATCACCCTAACATAAAATTTCCCTTTAAAAGACTTAAGACAATCAATTCGCCCTAAGGTTTTTAAGGCCCTTGGTTATTTAACATTTCCCTGTTTAACTCATCATAAAGAAACTCCTGAGGAACTGCCTTAGGAGAACACATTGTATAATGAATACTCACTACCTGGTAGAGGGGTTTTAAAACTAGCCAAAGTAAACCAAATTTCAACTTAAAAAAGAAATAGTTTTCCAGATAGCACTCTGCAGATATAACACATAAGATGGCAAAACTCACGGTACACTTAAAAACAGCAAGATGATTGGTTTCTTCAGTATCTCCACTGGCTCACTTTTCTTCACTTAAATAATAGTGGGAAGCTACACTGTAACTCAAAACTGAAGACAAGGAGAATCACCTGAAGTTGCTTTTATTTTTCTTATGTATTTTAGTTGCTATACAGGATAACAGTATAATATAGCATGGCTTTTCTGTACTAAAATTTCTCTACATAGGCCACCAACCATTTTCTCTATGCTTTCACAATATAATCCCTGTGTATGTCCATTTTTTATTTTCTTGTGGTGTCTAACTTCAAACAGGTACAGATGATTACACTTTACCAAGATTCTATGCAACTTTATGCTGCCAAGCGTCTTGGACAAATGTTTGCCAAAAGGTGTGTCACGTCCCTCCCGTGAGGGGAGCTCTAGCCATTCTGACTGAACTTGAATCAAACAATGTAGAATCAGGCTATAATGTTTACCAACTGCTACTAAGGGCTACCCTTGTCTAAGAAGGATTATAAGGTACTAGATGGTTTCTTATTCACAGAATTCCTTGAAGAGGGAAATGGAACCAAAATAGAATAGCTTGCCATTTAGAAGTTGATAGAAGAGAGAAAGGGCCTCCAAGAGAAGTCCTAGATTTAAACCCTGCTCCCACCACTTTCTCCATCACAGGGACACGACCTACCTCACAGGGTGGAGGCATCGGAAGGTTAAGCAGACAGCAGCCAGCACAGACCTGTAGAGCCTCCAGGCTGTCTACCCCCGACTTCTACCAGCCTGAGGGCAATGAAAACTCCCAGCCCACCTCCAAGGCTGCTGACTGCTTCTCCCCAGTATTTTCCCCGTATACCCAACTCTCTCTATCTCTTCTCCTGCCACCAGCCCACACCACCATCTCTAATAGACTAATGCAACAGCTTCCCAACAAGCCTCCCCAAATCAATGTTTAAAACCCCTTTGAAGTCTTCCCACCGTTCTTGGATAAAGACCAAGATCCTCAGCATGATCTACAAAGTCCTCCATGGTCAGGCCTCACCTGCCTCTCAAGCCTCCCTCCCTCCTCAGACTACAGCCACACCTTCCCTCCTGCCTGAGGGCCTCTGCACACAGCACTTCCCTACCCTGACCCACTGTAGCCTAATGATTACCCTCTGGGTCCTCAGCACTAGATCAGGTCCACCTCTCATTGAAACAAGTGCCTCTTCCTTCAAAGAACTTATCAGAGCAGAGATAGTATAATTTTACTTAATATGATTATCGGTGTATGGCTCCTCTATGGCACTCTATATGCAAAGGAGGGTCTGGGTGTTCTTGAAACAGAGCCTGAGATACGGACTTGGGGTAAAGATAGTTCATCTGGGAAGTCATCCCAGGAGGAAGGAAAGTCAATGTAGGGTGTGTTTCCAAGGTCAACGCTGTGGTCAACAGGGCAGCAATGCCCCCAGGATTTCCTGGGAACCATACAGATGCGCCTGGAGAAGTCCCCTGGAGGGAGCATGTGTCCCCTCCCAGTCCCTCCCAGTCTCAGGCCACGCCCAGGGGTGGTAACTCTCCCATCTCCCAACTGGGCTCCCCACACAGCATTGGATCGGGCGGAGAGCGGGTACAAGGCTGTCGCCACAAAGTGCACCCCTCGAGGCTGGGTCTGAGGACATGACTCCAACAGTGGGTGTCTGCTACCCTCACTGCGTGTCCCTGTGCCCAGCACAGGGCTGGGCACACCGCAGACCCTCATAAGTGGTTAGGCTAGCGGTGGTTCTCAAGGTCATTATCTTTCTCACAAAAATGAAACTTTGAACAGCACTGGTAGAATACAAGTAAGTTTGAGAAAGGAGTGAAAATTAATTCTGCTGCGATGTCCTGGAAGGTCTCCTCACAAGGAGACTTGTGCCTCAGGACTGGGGAAGAAGGATTCCTGTAACAGCAAAGAGATGAACGTTCGCACTGTTGCGAGAAGGAGTGGTCAAGAGCTTCCAGTATATGCAGACATAAACTTGGGATACATCCCCAAACATTATTTTTGCCCATATGATACTACTAAGTTTCTTCTGGACACTGGAAGGCAAATGTTACATTTATGTCCAAAATAATTAGAGTCCCTGAGGCTACAAATAGCCTCAAGACATTGACTAGGTAATGTGGCTGTATAATCCTCCTCCTAAGACCAAATCTCCTGGAAATACCGTAAGGCCATCAGGGTGACTACTAGAAACTGGCGTTGCAAAATGGGGCACTTACGTATTCAGCTCAGTTCAGCCAAATCCCTTAAGCTTAACGACTTTACTTAAGATTCATGGATTAAACAAAGATTTAGTATTATGCACAAGGACATCACTGAAGTTATGTGGAGAAAAAAGGAGAACGGATTCAGTTCCTGTCATATAAGGATGATCTAATACAATCTAGGACAGGGAGAGGGACCAGACACAAATGAAAGTGGCAGCGTGAAAAGAATATGTTATTTAAAACCTAACAAACTGCCATCACTTGTGTCTCCTGAAGAGGAAACAGAATTCACACCTGCAGAGAGATTAATCTCCATATTTCTCTTTTTTTCATCTGGAGGGTTGGAGAAAGGAAAGACAGAAATTGCAAAGCCTCTCCCAGGTCTTCCATGCACGTGGACAGTTAATGGAGAGGAGCTTCAGAAATGCACCCAGAGAAGTCCCCTGGAGGGAGGAGGCAGAAGCACCTGTCCCCTCCAGCCTCAGGCCACGCTGAGGGGTGGCACCTCTCCCATCTGATGGATGGAGTATGGCTCCAGAAATGCAGAAAGCCAGAAAACCCATGCCCAGTCCTAACAAAGACAGAGACCAAGCAATACGGCAGGAGACTGGAAACTACATGCAGTCGTGGCAGTGAAATCCCAGCAGGGCGATGGCCAGAGAACTGATGGCTATCATCAACAGCAGGATGATAATGCTGGGGCCTAAACAAGGAAGAAACCAGCACCCTCTGTGCCAAGTCTAGAGAGTTTCCCACAGCCCAATGGGGTCTTTAGGGTCCTGCTAACAGGGGGTCCTACGGAGCTCTGGCGGCACCACAAGACACCATACAGAATCTTTTCTGATAACCCTACAAATCCAGCAGGTTGGGAAGATCATAAATACAATCACTTGTAAAGAACAAATCCAAAAAAATCTTTATTTCAATCTAACAGTTGGGTATGAGGAAGGCATAAAAAAGAATTTCATCCATTTTTTTTAAAGTTTATTGTTAAAAATCTAGGCTTGCTTCCCATTTCTGAAATCAGTCTATTACAAAGGATAAAAAAATGAAAGAAAACCCGGGCCAAACAGGAAAGACACACCAGAAAGATGACACGGAAGTCCCACGAAACACCGACACCACCCCCTGGAAGTCTCCCTGGTTGGTGCCCTGGGAAAGTTTGTACACACGCAGCCTCCTCACCAGGCCCGGCCCTGCACCAGCAGACCGCACAGCTCTGGCCACTGCCCTGCGCTCAGGCCTTCAGGGCTTCATGTGTAACGTTAAGCAAACAATAAATACATCTTAATAAATCATGATGTAAACAATCTGACAAAGAGGCTCAAACTGAGAAGCAATGGGGAGCCTTCCTGGTACAGGATGGAGTCTGGGAAGGGCAGCGGGAGCTGGGGCGGAGGGGACCGTGCAGCAGGGATGAGCCCAGGACCACACGGGATGGCGCAACAGGAGCTCAGGGCTCTGTGATGGCTTCTGAGTGCAGCTTGGGATTCCCAAGTTAAATGTCACCCAGTCTACAGAACAGCAACAGGACTTTCAGAGCTGTACCCAATACCGTGTCTCCGAACGACCAATTCTGGGTGGGCCTCCGACTCAGGGTTATTACACACTCAGCAGCAGGGCTGCCAAACCAACCAGGGGGCCCATGCACACCCACCCAGATTGCAAACCAGAGTCGCCATGCCAAAACAAGAAGCTGCTCCTCCTTTGCCCTAGGTCATTATTTTTATTCAAATATAAATTCACTCTTTAAAGCCTAACAAGGAAGTTATGTCTTCATAATAAGAATAAAAGTTTATTTTAATTTAAAAATAAGGTCACATAGGCGCAAAAAGAAAGGAAATGCGAAATTATTTCCACAACCTTATTTGTAGATTTTGCACTGCTTGAATGTAAGCAAAACTAGAAAGAAATCATTTAGTAGTGTGTACATGTGAACAAAATTAATTTTGCCAATATCCTACTCTGGAGAGGAAAGGGGAAGGAGGCAGAGGAGGAGAGAGGAGGGAGAATAAAAGGGAGGGAATGAAGGGAAGGAGAGAAAGGGGGGAGCGCAGGGACTTTGAAATGAGATGTTTATCTTCACCACAGCAGTAAGGAGAGCTGGGATCAATATGTAACCTCAAAGAAGGATGCCTTGTTTATGTCTAATATGCTTGCACACAGGTTATTAATCACACCGGCTGTGGAGTATAATTATGTAACCCAGTCTTAATGTTCCAACCCTGTCAAGTCTCCACCTGGAATTACTCAAAAGCATTTTGCCCCCATTGAGAAACAAAGAAGCAAAGTCTCCTCCACAGTAATAAAATTCTGGAGACGCTTCTCTGCAGCGCCTGCCAGCTCTTATACTACATTTGGTTCCGGGCCAAACCCAAAGTTCTGAGGAGGTCAAATATTCAAATTCCAGCCCAAAATATAGTCACAATTCACAGTTAAGACATAGGCAAGCCACATACATAAACTTATCAGGGTTTTATGTTTTTAGCAATGTTCATGAGACACTATGCTTTTCTACGAGTTATATAGTTTTCCCGTCCTAGTGCTGTAAAAAGTAGACAACACGTTTCAGTATCAGTTCTTAAAAGGAAAGGTACTGTATTTCACATTATTTTATTCTAACACCCACCAACACTATCCTCATTCCTACACTGCAAAGGAAGACTTTTGGATAATTACCAAATCAGGACAAAATGAAAGAAGCTTAAAAGGAGTTTACAGCTGAAGTTGTAGATCATTAAGAAAACCCTACAACCAAGATGCTGGACTACTTATTCATAGATAGCAAGAGAAAACTATCCATTTTCAAAGCTATAAGATAGCTAGCCTTATACACGAGGCATATACTGGTCTATCTATTTTACTATATATATAAATACATATCAAATAATATATTTATAGGAGTAGCAATATCCCAGTAGCAATAAGCACACTTAGCACCCAGATCGGGCTCCTTAGAGAAATGGCTGATTCTAGGACTGAGGCGAGAAAAACCCACCACAAAGTGGGTGTGTCAGAGAGAGACAAGAGCCACTGAAAAGAGCTGAAATGGCCAGAGGCAGAACAATTTGAGCAACCAAATGAAGTAGGATGGGACTATAAACTAAAGTATAAAGTAAATTTCCATCAGTCCATACTAACATAAATAAATGATTGAATAAATAAGTGTGGGAGAACAGATGAATCTCCTTGCAGAATTATAAATAATTCATGTGGAGCCCTTGACCTGAAGGAAGCGGAACATAACTCCCGTTCTCCGAGGGCTCTATACAGGTGACTTTCTCCCGAAGAGTACGGTATGGAAAGAATGAGTTAACTTTACAGTGGAGAAAACCGACCAATAGTACCTCAAGCCAGGGGACCAAGGTTAACCTGAACAGCGATGCCATCCTGAGAGAGAACAGCCTTGATATCGTGTGGTGATAATGGCACTTCACCCCTATAGTTCTCCTGCCAAAAACACATTAGCCCAGTCTGATCAGAATATTGAGGGATATTCTACAAAATATTTGATCAGGACTCCTCAAAACTGTTAAGGTCGTTAAAAAAAATGTCTGAAAAACTGTCACAGCTAAGAGGCTAATGAGACATGATGACTAAATGTAATACGGTATCCGGGGTGGGATTCTGGACCAGAAAGGGGACATTAAGGGAAAAGAGGGGAAATCCAAATAGAGAAAGGGCTTTAGTTAGTAATACTGTGGGCTCATTAGTTGTAACAAATGTACCCTAATAAGTAAGATATCATTTATATGGAAAATGGGGTGTGGGGTTTACAGGAACTCTGCATACTGTCTTTGCAATTTTGTAAATCTAAAACTATTCTACAACAAAGTTTATTAAAAGAAAAAGAAAGTTCTCCAAGACATAAATGGATGGTATCATTATACTGCCATGGGATAGAATGCAAAGAAATTGCTGCGGAGTCATGAAAAGTTTCAGAAAACAGCAAGAGTCAGATATGGGAAATGGGTAAGTATGAGCAAAAACTCTTAATTTGTAGGACCCAAGAAAAGAATAAGGAAGCCCATGAGAACCCACTAGACAGGAGCATATACAGAAAAAAATAATAATGGTAGTGTGCGGGCATGTTTGCCTACATATATATGTAACAACAATATTATACACAACAATAACAGTGGAACTCCATTTGGGTTCCCAGACCCAATTCCAATGTGTGTAAGTATGTGGGAGGGGGCCTTCCCTCAAGGATTGCACAACATCAAGCAATCCTTGAACACCAGCAGAGTGTTGGAGAACTCAACTCAAGATTCTGATGCTATCTGCCCGGAGACAGCACCAGATTCCCCAGGTTAAGGGTGCCGTCCTGCAGGACTGCCCTCTACCCCCGACTCCAGATGCCGTTCACAAGCCCCAGGCAGTCACCTGTGCTTCTGACCTACCAGCTACAGACTGGAGGTTCCCCTGACCTCCCCTTTAGTTTTGATTAATTTTCTAGAGCTGTTCACAGAACTGAGGAGAACACTTAGGTTTACCAGTTTAATAAAGGGTGCTGTAAAGGATACAAGTTAACAGCCAGATGAAGAGAGACATAGGGCAAGTTCCCAAATAAAGGAGCTTCTATCCTCGTGGGGTTTGTGGCCTGGCTCGGCGGCGGCACATGGAGGCGTTCTGGTTCCCCGGGTTTAGAAGCTCCAACTGACTGAGAAGCAGGATCCCACAGAGCAAGAAGCTCTTCTCAAGGGTTTTTGTGAGGACTTCATTGCATATTCATGATCTGACTAAAATTATTGGCCATTGGCTGATTCAACCCCGACCCTGTCCTTGGGTGGGGTCCAAAAGTGTCTCCTTAACATGACAAAGCACCCATTTTACCTTTAAGACTCTGCAGTGTTTTCAGGAACTGTGGATAAAGACCAAAAATACCTGGGAAATAAATATGGGGTTATGAATGACCACATACGTATTTCTTATGACTCATTATATTGCAGGTAGTTTGAACAATTTGTGGAATAACACACTGGAGGGAACTAGTTAATTTTCGTTGGTTTTTCTCGGCATAGCTGCCCAATTTTTTACTAAACAAGTCTCTAATGTGTTCATTCATTAATACCCCAACATTTTCTCTCTCCTTATACAAAAGATATTTTCATATTAAGTATGTGTATTAAGGGAGAGTAGGCAAGAAAGTGTTATGTACAAAAGCAAAAGCTTGTCTGAGATTTCAGGAGACAGACTCACAAACTTAGGTCAAGAAGTCAATATTTCACTGTTTCCATCTCTGAAGATATAACATGATACTAAAATATATTAATTTAATCTTATATATCCTTGCTGCCTAAAACTGATCCCTCAGGGACTTCACAGGTTAATCAACATGACCTTGTGAACATTCTTTGGAAAACTTTTTCACAGAAATATTAAATATTTCTGCTGACGTTAGCATGTGCCACAAAAGGAGTAAACCAAGCCTTAGAAAATGTACACAGCCCAGAAAGACACATTTCTTTCTTATTGTAATGAAATAAGTTCTGGGATGGTGAGTGATGCAGACAAATCTAACACAAAACGCACCCAAACAATGACTCCCCCTGGTGAAACCAATGCCCCCCGCCATGGCAATTCACAGCCAACAATCCTGTTTCAGGGTTTCCTGCAACTACAGAACGTTCCTGTCCACCTTGCACACAAAACTACAAAACATAACACCAAAATTATTTCCTCAATATATACAAAGACCACAGCAATTAAACCAATGTCTTTAATTAAATTATAGGCTTTAAGACGTACATCCCTGCCTTCTTTTTCACAAAAGTCATGGAAGCTAACACAAATGTTCTGCGGTCTTCTGAAACTCTCTGGAATGGCACTTTAAAACAAATACACAGTCTTAAGCACCCTATTGACTAATACCACCGCAGATCCTTTACATCAGAATTTCAGGATTATATTTTAAAAACTTTGCTCTTATCGCAAACAGAAATCCCTTTTATACCTATGAATGCTTATGCTCCGGCCACTATCGAGTCATCTCCCCTGTCTCCATACTTCCTCTCACCTAACTTCTACTTTCAAGATTGTCTCTAAGCATTAGTTAGCACCAAATGACAGTAATAGCTTTAAAAGAAAAAAAATACAAGGCATAGGAAGAACATAGTTTAATTTGTAGACTCTCAGAGCCAAAAAGGGCTCTGAAGACCTTCTAGACCAGAGATGGCAGGTATACGGCATGTCCCATATCATGCCCAGGAAGACATTAATAATCAATCAGGGTTCTTCCCCACTTCATAGTATTCTAATTGCCAAGGTACAGAAAAATTGACAGAAAAAGCCACCTCTAAGCATATGCTAAATTAGGGTGATCATTCATGTTATAGCTGGATTTATTTAGAATTCTAAAATGATGTGTCATTGTGTGATATATTTTAAATGATACTTGATTTTTTTTTATGTTTCCCAGAGTATGTATTATAGGAAGTGTTTGCCTTCCATAATAGGTTTTTTTTTTTGCTATTATTAATATACAATTACATGAGCAACATTATGGTTACTAGACTCCCCCTATTATGATACTTGATCTTAATATTGATTGACAAATACTATCTTAAGGCCACACATAGCAAATCCACTGCATTCAGGTTTCCCAAAGTCTTTGCTTATCATGGTTTCTTACATTTTATCTCTTCCCTCTGACTTCAGTTCTTTCCTTTAGCTTTGTAGACGTCAATCCCTCTCTTCCTCTGAGTCTGGAATGTCTTCCCCTCATTCTTGAGTGACAGTTTAAATGGGTATAGATATCCACGTGGAAGTTGGAAGTATTATTCCATTGTTTTCTTCCTTTTCTTACTGCAATGAGAAGCCTGTTGTCAGTAGGACTGCGGTGTCTTTGTAGATAATCTCTTTCCTAGTTGATTCTCCAAAGATGTTTCTCTTCAACTCAGGGGTTTTACAGTTTCCTATAATGTATATGTAGATTTGCTTTTGTAGATCATGCCCGTGATTCAGTGTGAATCTCCCAAGAGGAGGATGTGTCCTTCACTAGTTTTGAAAAGATGATTTGCTATTATCTTTTTGAATATTGGCTCTTTCCAATTTTAGTCTATTCTTTTAGATTCTCTTGGACATATTGGACCCTATCTATCCTGCATGTCTGTGAATCTCTTGCATGTTTTCAATGTACGCAACATTTTGGGGAATTGTCTCAGTTCTTTCTTTACATTCATTAGTTCTCTCTTTGGCTTTGCCTGATCTGCTATTAACAGTTTACAGAGTTTTTAACTGCAATAAGTATATTGTATTTCTACAAGTTCTATTTGCTCCTTTGCAAAGTGTCTCTATTCTCATTTCATACTGTACTATTATTTTTATTCTTAGCCTTCATTAGTTCCAACATATTTCCTAATTTCATAATTCCTTTCAGACCTTCTTAATATCTTAAGTTCTTAGAACACAAATACTCCTGATTGTTGTTTTTTCTGTCTCTTCAGCTTCAGTTAGAAAGCTTCTATCTAATTCTTTCTTCATGATTGGTAATTCATGACGGTGAGCTCATCTTCAGGGAAAATTTTTTTTCTGCATGAATCTCATGTTGTTTCTTCTTTTTGTCCTGATTTCACCTGCCCAAGGCCAGCTTTTAAGTGAACTCATTAGCCTCCTACTATTCACAGGCAGTTCTGTAGCTGATGAAGAGAGAGAAATTGATGGATTTGCATACTATCTACATTCATTCTAATTCAGCTTCTAATTCTTTTTTCCCCCCTTGAGTAAGTCTTGGTTGTATTAATTCAAAAGGAATAGGCACAATCAAATCAGAATATCATCAGGAAAGCCAAGTGGCTTTCACTCAAGAGGCCTCCTTGGACCCCATCATCTTAGCGATTCCCCACAGACTGGAGGATGGCTGTAGCTTAGAAGGTACAAAGGATGAGAACAAATCCCATTAGTACACAGAAAGCAGGAGGGTCTCCCAGAGATGGAAGCACATAACCAAGCTCAAGGGACCAACAGCCTTTTAACTAGTGACCAGAAAAAACCAGGATACTTGCACCAGCATGACTGACACAGCAGAGAAACACAGGATGACAAGTTATAGTCAAGACAGTGGTTGCTGAACTTGGGTGCAAAAGAAGGGGTGTTAGCTGGATAAAATGAATTTTAATGCTATCAAGTTAAAAGACCTGATAAATCCAACATCCCCAACAATTCCAGCCAGTGGAATATTCAGTCCATCAGACGCATTAACAGTGTTAGGTTATATACTCAGCTCTTACAGGTCCTTTTGTCTCCATCAGGTGGCTCTGCACATCTCTGCTCTGATCCAACATTATTGCTTCATAGTTTAACTTTCAAAGAGAAATGAATTCCCTCTGTTTCTAAGTCATTGAAAAAGATAATCATTTTTAATCTGTAAGTACTGTCTAACTTGTTAGTGTTCCACTAATGACAAAATAGTAACATGTTTTTGTAATTATTATTTTGAAATTAACTTCAAGCCTACACAAAAGTCAGTTATAAAGAACGCCCACCTCCCCCTCACCCAGATATCCCATTTCTCCTCATATAACCTTTACCGTATTTGCTTTCTCTCTCTCACTCAATTTCTTTCTCCCACTGCCTGTCCCTCCCCTACCTCTCTTTATATACATGCTTTAGAGAAGTTATCTTGCTAAATATATTGTCCTCTTATCACCTGAACTTTCTAAATGTAAATAATATCTCCTTAATGTTTCAGTCAAATGGATGATAAAAATCCACTTTTATTCTAGGCACCACAAAAGGTACAGAAGATTGAAATGAACTGCAGTAATATTAGGAGATACTCTGGGTTTTACTTACAGAAATAAATTTCTAAAATTCATTTATATATGCATTTATTCAACCTATATTAAGTCAACAAATATTAAGAATACAATTCTACTAGATGCTAAACTACAGCAGTGAACAAAACAAACATGTTCCTGGCACTTATAGAACCTACAAAATATCTTCCTAAGATTTACTTCTATCATAGAATTTATGGCTAATCAGATCATGGAAAATACAGATTTCTCCTATGTTTCATATCACATTATCAATTTCTTAAACCTTCGAAAAGCCAATGTTTATTGAGACTAATCAGAAGATAATCAGAATATTTAACAATTCTATATGACTAATCGATAGGAACTTGCATATCAAATGGATGTTAATATGAAATATTGTCTTGCCATCTCAAATGTAAAACAATCACTGATATTTTTATTTTAATAGTACAAGTCAAATCACCATAATAGAGGGATTTCCATTATATTCTGCATTTATTTTCTTTGCATCTCATTTTATTATATACAGGAGCACTAAATTTAACTGTCTTCTTCTCCCATGCCTCTCCTCCCTTCTTCCCACCCTTCCTTCCCCCCCACACAAAGCAGAGGTTAACAAGTTAAAAAGTAAATCTACTTTCCATGGTGGTAACTGCTAAAGGAGCTAGGGGACCTACAATTTTAAATAGAACAGTATGGGGGGAAAGTGCCACCGTATTTTAAATCAGTTTGCAAGAGGTGTGATTTCAGAAATCATTTGATAAGAAAAAAACCATAGCTGAAAAGAGGGTATTTTAGGCCAAAAATACCTTGCCAGTAGACTTACAGGAAACACAGTGGTTTAATAGAAAGAATGCGTGCTGTGGAACCAGGTGGACTTGCGTCTCCCTTCTGGCTTACTCATTATCAACAGTGCTTTTTTGCCCTTGGGCAACTTACTAAGATTGTTTTCTCCTTTAAGTAAAATAAATGTGGAGAATGAAGCCTAGCTTAAATTGTTACAAGGATTAAAAATAACAAACCAGCACAGATGTGCCTCATCACAGGCATCAACAGAGATCTCTAGTGTGACCTACTTCCTGGGGTGCAGGTCCCCTATAAAGCATCCCCTTTCTGCTGGTACAGAATGTACTTGTACCTTTGCTGGGGTCCTCTATCCAGACTGTGTCCTTGGCATCCAGAATCTCCAGTCATCTTATGCTCTTCGGGAGACCATTTGTTTCATTTACAGAGGAAAGGGTAAGCAGTGAATTGACAAAGTGTTATTGCCTAAACTATCAAAAACTACTCAGTTTTCACCCAAAGAAGACACTCATCATAGTGTTATTTCTCTCATCATAATATATCTAAAACACATGTCTCCCTAGAACTATCACATTCTTTTTCTGACAAACCAGATTTGTTTTTGTAATTTAAAAAGAAATTTTTAAGGAAAGTATCTTCCTTGCCCCAAAGTCAATTACTCAAATATCCTTTCCATCCAAAGACGAATACCAAACTTTTTAATTTATGCTCTTTTTTAAGGACTCTTACTTCAAATGAGAACTAGTCTGGTAAATGAACCAATTATAAACCTGGAGGCTAAACAGCCTGTTAAAATGCACACTCAGAACAAGGGTAGCTGCTGCTAATGTAACAGACGTGCCCAGACTCAGTTGCAAGTCAGACCAACTTCCCAGCCACAGCCAAACCTGACGATTAGGGCGGCAGGGATGACCCAACATCACTGAAGAGCTAGTCTGGCAATGAAGTAGGCAAAAATTAGGGATGCACAGAGACTAAAGAAAACCATATTCCATTATCTAACTTTGCTAAAAAGACTTCAACGAAGTCCAGGTATGAGAGGAACTAACTGCAGAAGGGTACACTGCCTCCCACGTGCCCCACGTGGTAACCAACTACTGAGTTCTCTGCCCAGGAGAACAGCAGAAAGGTACCTGCCACACCGCCAGCCAAGCCCTGCCGAGCTCAGAGTGATGGACGGCCCTCCTGAGCTTGCAGGTGTGTTGGCAGCCACGTCAGAATAATAATGCAGCCTCTGCTTTTGTGCTCAAACAAGGATCCATGTTCCCTTTCAATGATGGAGAGAAGGTTTTGAGATCTCTTTCTGTTCAAGCACGCCCTGAGTTTGTTTGCTGTGCCATATACCATGCTGCAAAAATATTCTGGAGCATTTCACAACACTCCACCTCAGGCCCTATGCTCCCTTTTTCCCAACGACAGCAGGGCCTTCCTGGTCCTCCCTTCCAGCTCCAGCTTGCTGGCCCCAACCCCCAGGCCTGCCAGGCAGGGCCACGATCGGCCGTCCTCACCCCAGAACACACTGCCCTCGGGCTCCCTTCTCTTACTCTTTCTTCTTCCTTCCATGGCCACGCTTCTGTCTGCAGCCTGTTGACTCGGTCGCTGGTTTTTTCTCTAGTACGGTCTGCTTCAAACACTCTCACTACAGATCATAAAGTTAGAACTTTTAAACTACCCCAGCTTAGGCACCCTAACACCCGTGCTGTCCTTCAGCTCTACAGGACTCAATCATCAGCACTGCCAGAGCCTAAACCTGAGTTTGTTATTTACCTGCAACGTTCCCCTGTGTGTTACTTTTGTTTCCTTGCTGAGAGTAAACGGAGAGAAAGCATCTCAGGAGAATATGCGTCTTCTACTCTTTTCCCTGGAAGGGAAAGCACTTTCTTTCAACGCCCTCTTTAATCTGTATTTCCAATCTCCATGGGCTTCTGAGGTTTATAAAAAGACAAAAGCAAGAACAAGGGCAAGATGGTGTGGCAGTAGTTTTTTCCTTGCTAAGCTCAGGTCTGGGGCACAGAGACCTTTGGGTGCTAGACAGCCAGTGGCTGCTGCATCCTGTTAGAATCTGGGACAAGGAAGTGCTAAAAGGAACAAGCAGCTCATGGAAGGGGTGGACGGGCACAAAAGGAGAGGCAGGGATGTTGTATGTCCTGACCGCAGGCCAAATCTGAGCCTGGAACCCACCTCTCTCCCTCTCCCTTACCCCAAACGTGTCTGCACAGGTGCATCTCACAGACCCCTACGGCTCCTACAGCCACCATTCATCTCACACCAAGTTTCCAACAAGAATGAACCAAGGTAATAAATCAAAATCCCAGTGGCAGAGCTGGTGGGGGCATGGCTGCCACACCGAGGGGGGACTTCCCCGTGAGCAGTACAGGCAGTCAATGTCGGGCAGCAACAGTCTGGCAGCGCAGTAATAACCTACACTACCCTGCAGTGAGGCTTGGGGAGCAAGGGAGAGCTTCCAGAGGAGCGGAATCACCCAGGAACCTATGTGAGCAGAGTCCTTGCACTCACCTTCTCCGAGTCTGTCTACCTTCCAGCTCCAGGCTATAGATAGAGCAAAGAGGCTGCCTCCCTCCCAGGCTAGTGCTAGCATGACAAGGAAACCAATTCTTTTAAAGAAAGAAAACAAAACAAACAGCAATGCTGGAAAGAGGAAAAGCAGCCAGACATGCTTCTGGAGGTGAGAGCTATCCTTCCCCAAGTCAGGAGTGGGGGGCGAGGGAAACACTAGAATTAAGAACTAAATGCAGAAGGGTGGAGCTCTCCATGCCTTCCCCAGCCCTCATCCACCTCTCTTCTTTCCCATAAAAACAGAAATTTTAAGGCTGGGAGCTGCAGCAGAAAGTTGGACTCACTGGCCAACACCAAGAAAATGGACATTATGCCGGGGTAAAGTGCCATGTGCGCACTAGAGCAGAGGAAGTGTAGCCTGGAACGTCTGCCATCAGAGAAGGCAGCTCCCCAAAGGGGTAAGATGCCCTTAAAGGCACCACCCTCCTTTCTTTGTCAATTATGGAGGGAAAGAGGGCCTGCCTACTGCATAAAAAGGCCTATTCTGAAAGCTGTCTCTACAACTGCCACTGAAAAGATCAAAGGCAACCCTCCCAGCTTATCAATGGAGTTCTTCATTCATTAAAACCAACCAATAAGCAAGTCAGGATGTGAAAGAAAAGGACTGTAATGAACAAACAGCACAACTGGCCCCAGAGGAAACATAATTTATGGGACAGTAGAAAACCTTTCTAAAATTTCTAATATCTTAGGACAGATTTGAAATAATATTGTGTCCATAAAGCAAGACCAGGCTGCTGTGAAAAAGAAGCAATCAGAGAAAAAGTAAACTTAAAGTGATTGCCGAAAAGAAACATCAATGGATTTAAGAAACAAAATGAAACATGCTGAATACCAAGGCTGCGAGCTGGAATACTGAAAAACATCACAGGGCAAAACAAAAAGTTAAGAGACAGGGATAATATATCCAGAGGCCTCACATCTATTCAAGATGCATTTCAGAAGCAGCGAAGCAAGACAGTAAGGGGCGAGGGAAAAAATCAGAACATGAAGTGTTCCCCAACTAAGCAAAGACAGGAGTGACCAAGCTGATCAGGCCCACCCAGTACTCAGGTGGGTGAGAACAGCCCCGTTATAGGAAAGCATCACCCTGCTTTTCTGCACACTCACTAGGACTTCAATATGACCTCTATCACCCACTATAGAAACTGAAGACGGTTGTATGCTTCAGTGGCAGGAGAACCATACCATAAATGAGAACACCTTGCTTCTGGTCTTGGCTCTAGGAATAACTTGTGTGATTGTGCAGGCCCCATGTCTCTCTCTTGTCAGTCGCAGGCCCTCTTTATCGCAACTTTTCCTGGCGATGCTGACAAAAATAGATATGCGAATAACCCAGCAAGCAGAAAGTATCCTACAAACCTGTTCCTGGAAGCACTACAGTTGTGTGCATATGCATAGGGATTGTTATGGGTTTATTTTGTGCCCTCCCCCCCAAATTCCTATGTTGAAACCCTCCAGGCCCTCTTTATCGCAACTTTTCCTGGCGATGCTGACAAAAATAGATATGCGAATAACCCAGCAAGCAGAAAGTATCCTACAAACCTGTTCCTGGAAGCACTACAGTTGTGTGCATATGCATAGGGATTGTTATGGGTTTATTTTGTGCCCTCCCCCCCAAATTCCTATGTTGAAACCCTCCGATGTGAAGGCATTAGGAGGTGGGGCCTTTGGGAGATTAGGTTTAGGTGAGGTCGTGAGGGTGGGGCCCCCATGGGATTAGTGTCCTTGTAAGAAGAGAAAAAGAGATTTCTCTCCTCTCTCCACCAAGGGAGGACACAGCGGGAAGGAAGTGGGCTGTCCCCACACACTGGATGTCTGGCACCTTGACCTCAGACTTCCAGCCTCCAGAACTGTTTGAAGTAAACGTGTGTTGTTAGACCACCAGTCCACACTGCTCGCTATATAGCACCCGGACTGCCACAGGGGAACAATTTAAGGTATGCTTCACATCTGTTGTTATGTGTTAGTATTATAGCTGATACAAGACCATATTACAATCATCTAACTGTCTGTAATCCTTTAAAACTGCACGTAAGCCATCCCCCTTGAGTGCACAGTGTGACATGCAGCCCCTAGGCTAAGGGGCCTCTCTGACGATGTTTCTGGAATCCAAACTCCATTGTCAGTTTTTGGAATGAGAACAATATGGAAACCCAGGGGCTGTCAGAAGATCTCAGGTCAAGTCCCAGCTTGTAACTAACCAGCTAACTGCCCTAAAAGAAATTGCTGGGCTTCAGGTCCTCTGGAAACGGAGGGAATGGGACCAGACCAGTGGGGGTCTCCCAGACTGCAGAGCAGGATCACCGCAGGAGCTCCTGAAACAAAGCAGGCCCGGGCTGCACCCCCAGATTTTCTGACTAGCTGACTCCGATGAGACCAAGGGAATCTGGGTTTTAAACTCCCCAGATGACTCTGACATAGAGCTGGTGCTGGGAAGAGGGGGGTCTCTAAAAGCCCCTCTGGTTCTGCGGGGCACAGCAATCAGCAGAACCTGGTTGTGAGTCCACTTTCGGCCTCTTGCCATCCACGTGACTCAGAAAGTCTCTTGTCCTGCTGGGGTCTGGCCTTCCTCGCATGTATAATGGCAGTAATCACACTTTCCCCCGTCATGTTATAGGGCAGAAATAAAATCACACACATGAAGAGCCTGGATATAGCAGCTGGTGCCTAGTAGGTGAACACAAAATGTAATTATCACTACTACAGTTCTGTAATGAAAGTAACTAAGGGATAAGTGAGCCAATAAGGTCAGTGACATCCTTAAGTTCCCTGCTAAAATAGGTTAACCAATGGGACCCTGCTTCCAACTTCAGCCTACCGAGGAGGCAGCTGCAGAGGGATGTGTCCAGCAGTCACATGTGCAGCGTGCCAAGTCCTGGAAGGGCGGGTGGGGGCGGGGCAGCCTGCAACAGGAGCCCACGGGGCCCATAGCAGGGCTGCAGCCCACTCCCGCTGGGAGGCCAGGGAAGGCTGTCCTCTCCCCAGAGGAACAAACACGGCACATAAAAATTCTAGGCAAAAGACGAATAAAGCTGTCACACTGGCTTTTGGCCAATCTGCCAGGATGAAGAAACAAATTCCAATACAAAACTGTTTCTGCCGAGGCTATTTGTTCATTTAGTGGACAGCAAGTTGGTGCCAGCCCATCACTTATAGTTCTCTCCTGCTAAAAATAAAAATTTCCAAACGGACCTAATTAGGATTAACATCACACTGGCAACAGGAAGACCTCAGATGAAGGATGAAAACGTATGGAGAAGCTGATTTTAAAACAGACCTTCATGTTCATATTTTGACTGAAGTGTTTTAAGAATTTAGATGGAAGTGTGTTCATCTACCAAGCATTCACTGGTAATGAGATTTAGAAATCTTAGGCACTCATTTGAAAGCAGCTGACCAAATCAAAGCTATGAAATGAAAAGGCAAACTTTTTTATCTGGCATTAATCTTTACAAAAATTCTTCCCTCTTCCACTGATCACCCTCAGAAACTCAGAATACAAAATTCTTCCTTGTTTTATTCATTCTCATTATCACTTTTTCCACCACACCTTTTTCTTTGGAGTAGGAATCAAGCCAAAAATAATTTGGCTAAATTCAGGCCAATGGAAATGACTGCCACACTTAAAAGAACAGATTTTGAAGTCCTGTAAATCTCATCTTTCCAGAGTCTAAAATAAGCAGAGGAGCCTTCAGTTCTCCACAAACATGAACAAGTTTTATAAAATTTCTCCCAAACCTCAGGGAAGAGGGGACCTAAAAATTTTTTCATTCATTTTCTATTTTTCAAGTGACCCAAAACAGTAAAATCCCAACTTGAATGCTAAAGGGATTTAATTGGTTTACAGACCTTGCTTTCCCTCTTTAATTTAGGATTCAAATTCTAGCTTTGTCCAAGAAGTGAAAATGAGTTTGGCAAACACATTTGAACAATGGGCAGTCTGGATGCCCAAATCTGCATCTGACAATAAGGGATCTGGCTGAGGACAAGTCTGATGGCAGCTGCCCTTTTACCCTGTTGGGCATCACAAGGCCCGCCCCTCTCATAATTCTGCCACAACAAAGAACTAGACACATTCTCACGATGTGCCTTCATTTTCATGATGTGAATTAAATATATATTATTTTACTTCTGAAAGCTCCATTCCTCACACAAAGAAAAGAAGAAATTATGTTATCACTGAAGGCAAAACAATGTTACAAGAAGTCCAGAAACCTACAATTGCTCACTGGGCGTGTGTTATGCTTCATTAAACATCTTGCCTGACGTTCTGCCAGTTGCTTCCAGTGCGTCCATCTGGCCACTAAGCGATGCTTTCAATGACAAAGACTCCCTAACAGCTCCATTAAAGCCTGGGTGACACCGAGGAATTCCCAGGGGTAATGAGATTATTCTAATCTCTGATTGATGAAGTATTTTTCTAAGGAAGGAAACGGATATGAAGACTGACCAGAGAGGAGGGAAAGGATGAGAAAGTTAATTACCCAACAAAGAAGGGAATATTATGTATCTCCTTTGACACAAGAATACCTCAAGGTCATCATTATGATGGAAATTTTATACAATTTCTCAGAAAATGCCTCTAAAATTTTATAATGCAAGTCTAGGCAAGAAATTCAAAGTTAATTGGTTTTTGCTGAAGGTCACTTCATCACACAAAATTACAGTACAAATCATTGCCAAATTGAAGTTTGGGAAAATGGTTAAGTGAAACATGGACTAGAGTGAGTTTAAGCTGCATAAACCATTTTCCATCCTTACTTTTTTTTTTCTTGCGTGTCCCTAAACAATGTACTGTTGCTTTTGTTTGTTTCTGAGTCCAAACAGCATCCCATTTGATAATATAATAGTTTTCTGGAACCTGCTCTTTTCACTCAACCTTCTCATAAGTTTTCCACATTAAAGGCAGTTTTTTGGTTCCACAATGAATTTTATTTAGGAAAGCAACATATAGTCACAGGGATTTCAGAGTGCAGCAAAGTGTAAAGACAGATACAGAAGACACTTGGGATCCTCTGGCGGGCTCCTGCGTCTGGGCACCGTGGAGCTTGCTCTCGCTGACTCGGTCTGCTTTGGCCTCTGTGGCGATGTCAGCAGGCATATGCTGGGCTTCACCCCCACTGTTCATTCATTCAAAAACTGTGACAGCGACTGTGCTGAGGACACAGAACGAGAAGCAGTCCCTGTGCACAGGGGCTCACAATCTAATGGCAAGCAGAGGAGCAAACAGTCTCCTGAATGTAACACATTTTTCCAAATCTTTTTGCTTCTGAGCAGAGCTCAGAAAAAGTAAGCAGTTTGCTACAGATGATCCTTACTTTATTCTGGCTCTCATGTTAGAATAGAGATCAGGCCCATTAAACTAATAGAGCTTATGCTTCCAGGCTCCTTGAAGGCACTGGGTAGGTCCTCCAGAAGTGTTCACAAGTGTTCTGTGGAAGCTGCAGAAAATCCTTCTGTAGTCTTTTCTGTAAGAGACCCCCAAATTGTACGAGCTTGAGGTCCAACAAAATCTGGATGCCCCTGGACCGCGACCACTTTTCAAGATCTTTACCTCATCACCCAACAGCTTCCGGAAATGGGGAGACAAAGAAACCTTACTCCTCGGGACGCCACCATGACCGTCAGGAATTGGTTTTCAAGTCACGGCCCGGGTAAGACTTCGAGTCATCTCTTACTTCTCAGGTTGGGGAGATGGCAAAGAAAAGAGAGGGTGGGGCTCAATCATTGCCAAAGAGGATGAAAACACAATTCTGGCAATCAAAACTTTCTCACGGGACTGACCAAAACATTCTTCTTAGGTTTAAAACTCAGTATATGTTCATTTAATTCCCCTTAGGAAAACAGTATCGACATGGCTTTTTTTCTTATTTTTTGTTTTTAATTATGGTAAAAATTACACATAGTGAATGCTGTTTTAACCATTACTGAATGTACAGTTCAGTGGCAATAAGCACATTCACACTGTTACACTATCATCACCAATCGCCACCATCCATCTACAGAGCTAATTTCATCCTACAAAACTGAAAACTCTTCAACCATTGAACAGTAAACCCTAGGCCTCCCTCCCTCTTGCCCCTGGCAACCACCCTTCTACTTTCTGTCTCTGAATTTGCTCAAAGTACCTCATGTAAATGGAATCACACAGTATTTGTCATTTTGTAACTGGTGTATTCCACTTAGAAAAACATCTTCAAGGTTCACCCATGTTGCAGCATGTATCCAAATTTCCCTCCTTTTCAACGCTGGATAATATTCCATTTTCTGTCTATACCACATTCTGTTTGTCCATTCATCTGCCCATGGGCAGTTGGGTCGCCTCCACATTTTGGCTGTGGTGAACACCACCACTATGAAGAGAGATGTACAAACATGTGTTTGAGCCCCTGCTTTCGAGTCTTCTGTGTATATACCCAGAAGCGGAACTGCTGGCTCATACAGAAATTCTATTTTTAATTTTTTGAGGAACCACCCTAGTGTGTTTCCCAGTGTGGCTGTTCCATTCTATATTCCAACCAATTTCTCCACACCTTTGTCAACACTTATTTTCTGATTTTCTAGTTTTCGGGGTTTTTTTTTTTATATAGTAGCCATCTTGATGGGTATGAAGTAGTATCTCATTACAGTTTTGACTTGCATTTCCCAATGATTAGTGATACTGAGCATCTTTTTACGTGCTTATTGGCAATTTGTACATCTTCAGGTCTTTTGCCTTGAGGGACATAGTTTCTTGCTCAGTATTTTGGATTCCCCGACTGCTTGCCTATTCCAGCTTGCTGAATCTACTTATGGTAAATATACCACAAATTAGGGAAGAACACCTAGGAATGGAGAAGTAGGAACTAACCTTGTTTATAAACAATAACTGGGTTTGATTACATTCTTAAAGAAGAGGTCTTTGGTTCTCTAACGTGACAAAAGTTAACACGTGCTGGGATTTTATTGGGTTCCAAGCACTGTACTCAATGCTTTACATACATTGCCTCATTTAAGTGTCACAATAATGCTATGGATACAATTACTAACCCCTTTTTAAGGATAAGAAAAACTAAGATTTGAAATACCTGAAATGGATTATCACAGAGATAGAGAAAAGATGAGCTGGAATTCAAACCAGCGCTGCCAAATTTAGGAAGTACAGGCTTTAAATTATTAGACTATGCTCCCCTAGTGCATCCAATACATGACTAGAATGCCCAGGAACATGACGTGCTAAGCAAACAGCAACACTTTAGGGTAAGAAGTATAATTCAAAGGCCTTATATGCGCATGTGTTAGGAACTGAATGTTTGTGCCCCCTCCCAAATTCATATGTTGCAATCTTACCCTACAATGCAATTTTAATAGGATGTGGTGTTGTGGGCAGGTGAATAGGTTATGAGGGTGGATCCCTCATGAACAGGGTTAATTGCCTTTACTAGAAGGACCCCAGAGAACTCGCTAGTCCTTCTACTATGTGAGGACACAGAGACAAGACAGCTGTCCATGAGCCAGGAAGCAGGTCCCCCCAGACACCACATCTGCTGGTGCTTTCTTCTTGGACTTCCCAGCCTCCAGAAACTGTGAGAAATAAATGTTCACACCATGCTTAAACAACAAACCATTTAACAAAATTGTGAATTATACAATCTAACAATTAGAACAAAAACTTACAGTATTTTTGCTGTCACAGCCTGAATGGACTAAGTCAGAAATTGGTACTGAGAAGGCGGGGTACTACTATAACAAATACCTAAAAATGTAGACATGGCTTTGGAACTGAGCAAAGGGTGAAGGCTGGAAGAGTTTGGAGAGGTGCCTGCTAGAAAAATCCTACATTGCCAAGTATAGATTATTAAGATGAGGACTAAGAAAAAAGGAGAGCTATACAGAAAGTGCTATGGTATGAATGTCTGTGTTACCCTAAAATGTGTATGTTGAAATCCTATTCCACAAAGGTGATGGTATTAGGAGAGGGGCCTTGGGAGGTGATTAGGTCATGAGGGTGGAGTCGTCATGCACGGATTTCATATCCTTATTAGTGCCCTTCTGCCAAGTGAGGACACAAGAAACCTGTTACCTAAAGAGGGCTTTACCCAACCATGCTGGCCATCTTAATCCTAGGCTTCCAGCCTCCAGAGCTGTGAGAAATAAATTTCTGTTGTTTATAAGCCATCCAGTCTGTGGTATTTTGTTCTAGAAGCCTGAAAGGACCAAGGCAGAAAGCATCCATCTTCTTAGAGAATACCTCAGTAGTCATGAAAAGTCACTCTGATGAAGTCTCAGATGGAAATGGGGAACTTTTGTTGGAAAAATAGAGGAAAGGCAACTTTTATAAGGTGGCAAAGGACTTGGCTGAATCGTGTTCATGGTCTAGTGTTTTGTGGAAGGCTGAACTTGCAAACAATGAAACTGGATACTTAGCTGAAGCAATTTCTAAGCAAAGTACTAAGATGCAGCTTGGCTCTTTCTGACTGCTCATAGTAAAATGACTTGAATGTGGAATTGCTAAACAAAAAGGAAGCAGAACTTAGAGCTGGAAAAATCTACAGGGTATGAAAGTGATTTATGATATCTGTTTCTCATGAGCTTATATTTCAGATTAGAAGATTATACACACATACACACACATATAACACAGACTATATAAATATGTAAATAGATTAATATATTTAATATATATCAGAACATAAGATTATACCTTAAATATAGGAGAATATATATATGTGATAGATTACATATAATAATTTGTATTACATGTAAAGATTATACATATTATATAGATTTTTTTATCTATCACATGTATAATAGGAGACTGGGTTTATATGTTTATAAATTAAGTCTATTAATGTGTAATATAGCAGTATATGGAGCCTGGATCATGTGTAGTGAGTACATTTGAAAAAGGGGAGGAACCACCTGTTCTGGCAAGACCAGCTTCCCAGAAAAGCATACTCTGAGAATCCCTGCTCTAAATTCTATCAAAATTAGTCAATTTTTTCCAATATCTAACATGACAAATATAAAATGCATAGGAATCAAGTTAAAAATGTCTCGGGCTATTCTGTTAACAAAATGCTATGGTACAACTGAAGACTAAACCCTATAAAGACTAAGTAATTGGAACACAGTTTTTCCTTCTCATTGGTTTCAATAAGATCAGAATTGAAAAAAATTTTTTTTAAGTATACCCATATACCTCAATGAAGATTTTTTAAAAGTATGTCCATCACTGAGCAAATTCAGGTATAAAACTGCAGATTTATATGAAGCTGTAAACTTATAAAATTATCATACCCATTTTACATTAGGATCTCTAAATACAGACAGATCTCCTACATCATCTGAAATATCATTCTAATGGCCAGCAGCCGTGTGAATGAGCTCGGCAACGGGTCCCCCCCCAGCGGAGGTGAGAGCAGTCCTGGTCAACAGGCAGACTGCGACCTCCTGACGCACCTCAAGGCACAGGCTTCCAGCCATGCCGGGCCCAGATTCCTGAGCTGCAGAAACTGTGAGAATGACTATTCCTTGTTCTGCTGAATTATCTTGGGGTAATTTGTCACATAGCAACAGACAATTAGGAACAATGACAAAGATACAAGGCTTCTATTTCTTTCAGTTTATGAATTTTCATTTTAGACTTTGAAATATTCTTTTATGTGAAAATATGTATTTTATGTGAAATATTCACATGCAGAGAGTGAGGGGCTGGTGGCCTTCCTCACCTTTCCCAAGGAGGCCAGGGCACTCACTGTTTGGTGCCAGAATGGCCTGGCACTCAGCACCACCCATGGCCCTGGCCCTGGCCCTGCCCCACACTACACCTGGCATGACTCTCACAGCTGTTGATGGTTCCCAGTTTTGTCGTTAGCCTCCCCTTTTAAATCTATGGTTTCTCAAAAAGCTTCTCAAGTAATGCAAAACCTCCCCACCTCTCAGAGATCCCCCTGCATCTCACCAGCATTAACCCATTGAGGGTGACAGCACTGAAAACTAGAACAAACAGCAGAACACTAGTAAGGTCATTCCACTCCTGTGCCCAGGGAACACTGAGAGGAAGGAGGTCGGGAAGCAAGAGAAGAAAAAGTGGAGAAAATGCAGGGTCAACACACAGGTGTTGGAGGTGTAACAGCTCGCTTTGGTGTACAATGTTACACAATTTATAATGGCTTTCATATATATTACCTCCTGCATCATTCCAAAAACCCTCTATTCATGGTCCCACCACAACTAATTTGTGAAGCTGGGATATGAACTTGTTTGTCTGAAAATATTTAGCCTGTTACTTCTGAAAAGTCTCGAATTCATATCAGAATGCCTATATATCCATCTCCTCTCATTCAATGAATAACAGTGAAAAGTACCACTGTCCTCCATCATATTTAGGAAATTACATATATAATAAAAGAATCAGAATTAAAGAAGGTCAAGCTCAACCTCTGACTACAGCTACTCTAAACACATTACCCCATCTATCCAGGAGATCACTAAGAAATCTCAGCAACAAACACATTCCAATGTATCAGAGCCTCCTCAGCAGGAGGTTCGTCCTGTGACCTAAAACTCACTGCCTTCTGACCTCTGCTCTGCAGACCATATAACCTTCCCCCCACCACTCATAACTCTCTCATTTTCTCTTTATTTTAAAACTCTAAGTTTAGTTTTTAATCTTCTTCATAAACACAGTGGGTTCTTCCCCACCAGCTTCCTATATTAGCACTGTCTTACTCAACACCTTGAACGGAGGGAGAAAAGCAGAGGACACAAGCAAACAGTCAGTGTCTCGCTCAGCATTGGCTCTGATTCTGCACCCCATCTCCAGAGAGCCACCAGGGAAGGCTGTTTAAGGTAACGTGGCATTCTGTCCCTCCTTTTGGCCATCTACTCAAATGCAGGCGGAATGAAGAACAGAAAACCAGTCTCTAACCCCAGGCTTTCCTGGGATGAGGGAGGGAGGGCAGGGCAGGTAAAAATCCACTCCACCTTCCACCAGTAGTTACATGGTGGGTCAGAAAGTACCAGGGGGCTGAAATGCTTCTCACAACAGGTGAGTAATCTGAAGGCTGATGAGAGCAAGAGGCTTAAAAGCTCAGAGCAGTTAGAGACTTCCCTTAAATTTACTACGATCCTTATGACACAGATATGTTCACTTTGGGAAAATCCACCAAGCTCCTGGCTATGATTTGTGGCATTTATACTCAAAAAGGTTTTATCAATGCTCCTCACTTAGCAATTCAGCAAGGGGGAAAATTCTCCAAATCAAGCTCTCTTTTAGCCTATGACTGAAGAAAAAGACTGTCTCTTTAGTTCCTAAAAGAAGGAAATGGAGAAACAAAGAATTCCTAAGGGTCTGCTAGGGACTGCCAAAACAGGATAGAGAACAAAGACTGAGCACACCACAGCTTCAGGTAAAAATGCAGAACAGCATCTTTACCTGAATACAGAAAAATACACCCTGAAGAAAAGTGAAAACCATTCATGCTGACTTATAATATTAGGGGAAAAGGACATACAGTTGTGGGTAATGAGAGTGGGCTGTGATTTTTTTCAGGATAATAGAGATGGAAATTTTAAAGTCCCAGTCATTCGGAAAGATAATTGCAGAGCTATTTGACCAAGGGGAAAGGAAAGATGGTAATACTCAGTTTACTTAGGACCTAACATACGTTATGAATGGTGCCAAGCTCTTCATATTATTTAAGGCTCAAAAGTAAACTTTAGGTATTTTATTGCCTCCATTTTACAGATGAGAAAATTGAGGCTCAGAAAATTTACAAAAGGACATGCATACAATGAACAGTTAATGGAGAGAAGATTTAAGCGAGACCTAATTCTAAAGGTGATGCTCTTCCCAGACCACTACACGGGATTTCCAGGGCAGCCTAGAAGAAGCCTCTTGAACAAAATGATAGGAAAACCATGAAATAAAAATTAGGTGAAGAGGAATAGGAAGAGTTATCCAGCATCATGCCTAACAATGAAGGCAAATCTCTCAGAATAAAGCCCTGACTCTAACAACTAATAATTTTAGATTTGTGAACTCTAATTGTAGAGCTAACAGGGACCTTAAGAGGCACTCATTTTTTATGGAAAAAACAACCAACAAACATGAACTGAATAACATTTTAACACAAAACATCTCTTCCCACTTTTCTCATTTCACATTCTGCCAACAGATGTTTGCTGCGTGCTTACTCCGTACTGAGGTAACTTTAAAATTCTAATGAATCACTTCCCTTAACTTTCCACCTAACTAAAAGACCTAAATGATGCACACTCTGTAACAGTTATGTTTTTAATCTGCCCAGATTTACAAAAACATGGATCAACAATTATTAATGAAGCACTGAGCATCAGCTCCAAGTCTGAGGAAAATTAAAATTTTTAATTAAAGAAATATTGGGGGTTTTTTTAATGATACAATCTTGTTATCAACATAGCTTTCCAAAGGTGATTTACAATCAAGCAAAGCCTGTGTTATGACCGTGTCCCAGAATTAATCATGGTCAATTGAACTGTCATTTGTACTAACAAGATTCATAATGCTTTAACCTATGCTTCTGATGAAGACAAGAACTTTCAGACTTTTCCAGAGGCCTCTTTTGAGACTAACTCAGGTTTAATTTCCCTAATTATGGAAAAAGGGGGCTAAATTAAACTCCAAATTGCTTAGATCTTACAATTCCAGTGATAAGGGTCAGTATACATACACACAAGAATAACATGGTATTTGCAAAACTTCAAAATTACCCTGAGTCTCCTAATCTATTTAAATAAAAGGAAGACTGATTTAATGTCAAGAATAAAAAATTAGCAAAATTAAATTTACATCACTTGCACATCCATCCAGCAAATACAGAATCAGTGCCTATCCATGATTAAACAAAACATAACGATAGACTCATTTCCTCCAAGCCACATTTCTACCTTTCCCTCTTCAGCTATAAAAGCCTCTTTGACCCCTGTTTCACTGAAATACAATTTTAAATTTCCTTAAATTTACTATGGGTGCATTTTTGGTTTTGTTTTCAGTAGGGATCCTCTAAATATAAAAATATTAACTTATACTTAGCTAATAAAAATGTTTTAAACTTTATTTTTTAAATCTTCATAAAAAGAACACCTACAAAAACATTTACAGCTAACATCATACTTAATGGTGAAAACTGAATGCTTTCTACCTAAGACCAGGAGCAAAGCAACACTGAGTTAGAGGTGCTGGCCAATGTGATAAGGCAGGAAAAAATGGTTAATTAACCTAGCCAGGATTTAAACATGGGACTCTTGGACTTCCACATGCACTGAAGCAGAAGCTCCATGAAGAGAGGCAACTCTGAGGCAAAAACGGATTCTTTCATTTTTTTTTTTTTGATCCTCCAAGTTGCATGAGCATAGCAAACATCCAAATGAAGATATCCAATTAGGAACTAAAAACACTGGACCCAGAAGACAGCTCCCAAATAGAAGTGTATTAACTGGGCAGTAATGGACATGTATTAATGGTAAATGAAGGCAGGGGCAAAAATAAAATCTTACTTTTAAGATGGACCTAGCCATATTAGCCTATTCCTCATGTTCAGAAAGAGAACCATAAGATCAGGGAACAGTAAAACTGGTTTTGACCAGCTGTGTGTTTAAGATACTACATAAGTCACACATGCAAACGCACCAACCTGGCCAACACAGAGAGGAAATGCAAAGGAGTTATGGTCCTGGAATTTCAAACCTACAGAAGAGGATCTGGGCTGGTCCCCTGGAGAGGACATCATCATTTAGAAGAGGAAGGAGAATCCAAAGAGAGCAGGAAAGGAATGATGGGCAAAGAAAGATGAAAGCCAAGAGAAAGGGGCAGGTGAAGGCACCAATGGCAGCAGATGCTTCAAGGAGGAAAGAGACTAGAGTGCTCAAGGAAGCAGACAGAGGTACTCTGAGAAAGATGTACGTGAGAACTATCTCTTGGGAAAACTTCTCTTTCCAAGTAGAACGCATACATGGCATAGTTCATTTTTAAATAAGAGTCTAAGCCTTTCTATTCTTATACTTTTTTGTTATGTTTAAACCTGAAACACCTGCTATGCCTCTACTCTGGATTCCAGGAGCAAAGGGCTATATACCAATGACAAGATTAGGGAATATTATAAAATAAATTGGATATATAAACCACAGACATTAGAGACCATAGACAAACTCTGCTCAAAAGCATAAGCTATCTTTTATCTTTTTAATTGTTGCCTTGAGAAGGGAAGCCAGCTGCCCTTACAGAATTAAGCTGGCATAAAATTTAGCACTGAATTCTGAAAGACTAAGGGAGTGACCTAGTGGTAACAACACAAGACCTGGTCTCTCTCTGGGTTGCACTTAGGTAGAACTAAAACAGGGCTACAGAGCTTCTGAGGCCATCACTGCAGCACAGAATATACACATACACAAAATGGGACCCAGCCATATTAGTCCATTCCTTCTGTCCAGAAAGAAAGCCATGAGACCTTGGAACAAGGAACAGTAAAACTGGTTTTGACCAGATGTGTGTTTAAGATACGACATAAGTCACACATGCAAAAGCACTGATGTGGCCAACACAGAGAGGAAATGCAAAGGAGTTATGGTCCTGGAATTTCAAACCCTAATAACTTAACATATAGCTGTCTTCAGTGTAAAGACAGAAAATATTAGGGAACAATTCCTTTAGTCTATACACAACAAAAATGTGTTTCAAAATGTCCTGAGCCCTGAAGAGATACAGAGTACAGAAAGGAAGAAAACAAATCCTAATTCTCCTCCATGGATTCTCCCTAAATTATTCTGGCAGATGCTTCAGTTCTCCACTTAATTTTGCTTGTGTATGAACAGGGATTTAGTGATTAGTGCCACACATGACATACATTACTATCAGCATGTGTATTTTTCAATTGTAAACCTGCTGACAACATGGTGAGTGGGTAGGTGGGGTGGGGGAAAGGATCGCCATGTAATCTTTCCAAACTTTAATCCCTGTTCACAGAAGGACAGAAGTATTTGCCCATTCAGATAGCAAAATATTCTATAAAACTGCAATAATTTTAATAGTTTACTACTACATGGAAATATTCATAAGTCCAGGAATAGTGACAAGTTATACAGAGATTTAGCATATGATAAAAGGTGGCATTTCAAGTAAGCAGAGAGAAGCCAGGGACTGCAACAACTGGCGTCACAACAGTAACATTTTTCTTCGAGTCCACTGCTCGTTGTACAGCTTCACCAAGTGTGTAAAACCAGCAGTACAACAATTCTCTCCTAAATCACATACAGTCCCAAAGCCAAAACATGTGTGTGAGATTACAGCTTCTCACCAAATCCCTAACCAAGAGTGAGTCCACACTTGAACTGAGCCAGAATCGTGGTTGTATATTTTAACTTTCAAGTTCTCATGGGAGAGCTGAGGTGCCGCCTCTACACTTTCAGAGGCTGGCACCAGAGCCAGGGGGCCACACAGGCTGCCGTCTGAGTCATGAATGAGTCAGTCCCTCAAAGCCTGCCAGCCCCTGCTTAGACACACCCACCTCCAGTGTGCAGCCTCTTTGTTACAGGAACATTTCCAACCCTCCCTAGTGTTCTGCAGTGGTCTGGTCCCATCAGAACATGATGATTAGCCATGGCAAATTTTGCAAAGAAAAGCAACTGCTTAGCATTCAAACATTCTACCCTCACAGTGAGAAAAAAAAAAGGCGAGAATGTCAATTCCTACTGTAAATGGATGATTCTTAACGGGAACCTTGGAGGAACTTAGGGAGTGTGTGTCAGAAATAATGCCAAGATCATCTGTATCTGCTGAGGAATAAGTAAAGAGTTTTCATCGTTTGAAATTCTGAACATGTCCTTAAGGGGAATACCATTTAGCATTTTATGAAGTTACAGCTTACCCAGGTCTTAAGTCTTCCTCTCATCAGAATCCTTTCTTACCCAGTACCTAGCCAAAGCCACGTGGCACGGTCAGAACACAAAGCAAGATGCCCAAATAGAAGCTGTTTTATGTTTCCGCCCAGAAATCCAACCTATTCCTTTCAGAGTTCCAGCAGAGCTACCAGGTACCCCTGAGCAAGAAAGAATTGTTAAGAAAGCCCACTATTTCTGAGATGGGATTACTGAGCGATGTGCAGACCCGCTGATGTTTGATGTTCTTATTTCTCAGAATTGCCAGAAGAGGGGTCCACCTCGCCACTCAATTGCTAAAGTTCGAAGTACTTTCTGAAGACTCCACAAGGTTTTCTTCCCTTTCTTCCTTTCTTTGGAAATGAGGGCAGTGGCGGGGGGGTGTGGGGGAGGTGGAAGGAAGGGCTGGAAGATGCTCACATGCCTGTGTGCATGTGGACTGAAAACAGGTTTTTAATGTGCCTGGCAAATTAGCAGGTATTAAGTTTAGCTTCAGTGGGCAAAACATGTATGTTTTCAAGTAGATGAATTTTAACTTTGGTGGAAAAAATGACAGTGTGTATGAGCACACATTAAATTTAAAAACCTCCTTCTTCAAAAGAAAAAAAGTTCTAAGGGATGCTAGATAACTAAGGTGACATTAACAAAGTGCCAGCTGAGTGAACGCTTACTCTTCCGCATCTGTCTCCTAATCTGCTGACTGGGAAGACCTCCAAAGTTTGGCCACTTATAAATGTCTGTGATCCTGATTTTCGGAACATTCACATTCCCCATTCTGCCACTGCAGGGCACAAAAGGGGAAAGAAAGTCAGGGCCATTTGCTTAGTAAAATGAAATCCTGCCCTGGCTCTCCTATGATTTCACTGACTTTTTATAGCTTGGCTTTCAAACATAGTAATTGCTTTCTTTTTTTTTAAGACATGGATTTACACCACATTTAATTTGAGTGTCTCTATATATAGCTTTCAGTCTACTATAATAACAAATTCACAAGATCCCACCCCTGAAGATCTAAATATAACAGCAATTTAGGGATAGAATCTTCTTTTCCTATGAAGCAAAATTAGTAAAATAATCCAAGATAATTCAACCATCTGACACCAGAAGACAATTCCTAAACCCAGCTTTTATGACACTCTCAGAAAAAAAAAAAAGCACAATTTCTTTCAGGAAATGTGTGGCCTGGAAATTCTATGGGATTTAAAAAACTGTATTATTGTTTCATTTCTGTGAGCTCTTAAAATCTCTGGTTCAAATACTGATACTTAAACCTTACAGTTTAAAAAGCAGTTATTCTGGGCTGCTTACAATTCTCAGAAGGCAGATACAAAATTCACTTTTCTTCTTCAGTACTCATCTCTTACATGAGGAAAGTGGCCATAGGTACTTCTCCCAGCATTGGGAAGCTGCAGGTAACACGATGGGACAGACCAAAGAGCAAGTGCTTTGGAATCAGCCTGGGCTGAAACCCAGTTCTACTGCTTAATTCCTTGCCCTCTCTGAGCCCTTGCCCTTCTCTGCAGATTGGGAGGGAATCTGTTCTGGAGAGCTGCCGAGTTAAATGAGACGGTGCTGACGTGCCTGGTAGAGCCGCTGGCATTGGCCGGCTCCTTCCAAATCGACACGGTGATGATGTCGCTGCTGATGAAGCAGGGTCTTGGAAACACTTGCTCCAGTCTCTTCATTTCTCAGATGGAAGAACGTGAGAGCCAGAGAAATCATCCTACAAACCAACCATCTGCTGCTCAGTGAGTGGTTTAGGGAGCAGGCAATCTAAGCCTTCAGTTAGGACTTGTACATATGATGAACAAAAGCCCCAAAATATTCAGGGTCACAAGGGGCTCCACCTCCAAGGAAGGTTGGCTTAATCTCATGATGGCTGAGTATGCGGAGAAGTAAGAACATGCCCCCCAACAGAAGGCCTCCAAAGGATGATGGGTAACATCTGCCTTTATCCAGTTTCACATACCACTTAATCTTTGCTTGACCACTTAAGACCATTCACTCCCAGCTGATTTCAGGCCAGAATGCCACCCAACACATCATGCTGTAAAAGCAGCAGAGAACAGAGAGACATGGCCCAATTCCAACCCACACTAGATCCCGTTTACAGAACATGCAGGTTTGGACAGATGTAGCTGAAAAGGACAGAGATTCATATTCTTAGCTGTTAAACTGCAAATTTTCTTAAGACCTCTTTTGCTTCTAATCATAAAGGCCCCTCACACATTGACCCCTTGACCATCCACAGCTTGGCAGCGCAGCAGCTCAGCTTCCACTGCAGGCTGAGACTTGGCTTAGAGACTGCCAGGTGCACAGGCGGTACCTGCAGCTGGAATACCCTCGCTCAGAATTCCCTTCCAAGTCCATTTCCTGCGGTGGCTCTCAGTAAATCCAAGTCAAATTCAGACATCTTGAACAAAAGGACGGCAGATTTCAAAATAAAGTAAATTCATTTACCAGGAAAAAAAACAGAATGAGAACCGGATTCCCCCTTCCCACTCAGTGCCTGAGTTTGGAAAACCACGTCTTCAAAACAGAAGCCGGAAATGAGGAAACCTAAGATGAATATGAGAATGATCCACTTTATACACATCTACAGCTGTACAGCCAAATCCAGAACATGACACAAGTAAGCCTCAGTTCGTGCTTTACCAAAAAACAGTATCAGTTCTAACATTCCCTAATGGGAGTAAACATACTCAAAAATTTCGGTAAGCTTTAACTTCTCATAACTCAAGGGATTTGACAACAACAGACATTGCATTGCTTCTGCAAGAAAGCCCCAGGCTATCCCCCTACAAGGTGAGAGCTGTACCAGCACAATCCAGGCATCCTGGTTGTTTATGAGTCTCTCCTTAGTGTTAAATATATTGGAGATGATGTAAATGAACTCTTTAAGAATTGGACAGGTACACATGTGCACACAAATGCTCAGGGTGGTTTAATCATGCTTTCTGCAGCTGGTGGTGGAGAGCTCCGCAGACCTGGACCTTCCCTCCTTTTTTTTTAATCTCATTTATATTTTCTTCTCAATGACTCTGTGGAAAATCAGGGTTTTGAGAGCTACATCAAGACCAGTGAGTTCCATTTAATAAGCTCCTTTGGACCAATAATACAATAAGGGAGGGAAGGAAGAGCAAGGTATCAAGCATGATTCTGCATATCCTACTAGCTGGTCCTTAAACTGACAGCTGAACAATACTGAGCAGCTCTGGGTGAAAGGATGGGAGGACAGGGGCTGGTCTTTATTTGAACCATCTTTGTCAACTCTTGCACCTCACAGCACTCAAGCATGTGTTATGTGCGGAATAAGGGAATGCGTGAATGACCACACTGCCTTACACATGCAACAATGAGAGTGGGGCGACCTGAATTTTAATTCTGTCTTTGACCAGAACAAGTTATATGTTAAGACCAATGGTCAAGTCACTTAACCTACCAGGAATTAATGTACTTATCTATTTAAATGAGGGAACTGAGGATGATATCAAAGGATTCTTGTAGTTCTCAGCTCCCATGAATTATTGTTTTTAAAGTCTTGTTACACAACCACCTCACACCTATGAGGAGAGTTATTTTTAAAAAAGAAGAAAATAAGCATTGGTGAGGTTGTAAAGAAACTGAAATCCCTGTGCACTGTTGGTGGGAATGTAAAATGGTGCAGCCATTGTAGAAAACAATATGGAAACTCCAGAAAAAATAAAAAATAGAATCACACATGATTCAGTAATTCCAATTCTGGGTATACCCCTGAAAGAACTGAAAGCAGGGTGCTACAGAGATCTGTACACTCATGTTCATAGCAGCATTATTCATAATAGCTGAAAGGTAGAAATTTCTAAGTATCCATGTACGTATGAATGGATAAATAGATGTGCTATACCATACGGTGGAATATTATTCAGCCTTAAAAAAGGAAAGACTGCCTGACACATGCCGCAGCACAGATGAACTGTGAGGGCATTATGCTATATGAAATAAGCCAGTCAAAAAAGGACAAATATTGTATGATTCCACTTATATGAGGGATGTAGAGCAACCAAGTTCATAGAAAGTAGAAAGGTGATTGCCAGGGGCTGGAGAAAGGGAGAAAGGA
>JAVSCE010006709.1:0-72563 GCA_032199065.1 Smutsia gigantea | reverse complement strand
GAGTAGCGGGTAAGATACGAGCCGCGGCCCGGTGGGACCCCGAGCCTCCCCCACCCCAGCGCACCGGCGGAGGAGGATTCAGAGCCGGGAGGGAGTGGAAGTACACCCCGCGGGTGCAGCTGTGCCCCAGTGACGCGCGGGAGCGCTTGACCCACATCGCAGTGCAGCGGAGATTGGAGAGAGACAGAGGGGCAGGATCTGAGCGGGGAACGCGCCAGGTTGCTTGCAGCCGGCTCTGGGAAGGAAAAAAAAAGTGCGCGCTTTCCTCAGCGGTCTTAAAGAGACAGGAGCCCAGCGGAGGAGCCGGATCGCCCCAGCACACTCAGCCCAGCAGGCTGGGAGTCCTGGGGAGTTTCAGACACCTTAGCTGGCGACTGAGGAAGCGTAGCCATACTTGACACTTCTCACTGAGATCAACAGCCTCCAACTCATTCCCACCCCTGCCAGAGCGATAAAGGGCCCTGCGGAGCGGCACAGTCACAGCTGTGGAATAGTGGGGCAATAGCGCCACCTAGAGCATTCCCACAGAATCTACGTCCGGTGGGCATTTTTTGTTGTTGTTTTTGTTTTTTCTTTTCTTTCTTTTTTTTCTTTTCTTCTTTCTTTCTTTCCTTTTTTTCTTTCTTTATCTTTTTTTTCTCTCTTTTTTTTTCTTCTCTTTTTAAAGTCTTAAAGAGCCCAGCTGACATACATGGCAACTATCAGTGACCAAATTATACAGCCATGAAAAGACAGAGGAACATGGTTCAGACCAAAATCAACCATACAACCCCAGAGAGGGAGTCTGAAGGGATGGAAATGCACAGCCTCCCTGAAAGAGAATTCAGAATAAAAGTCATAACCATGCTGATGGACCGACAGAGAAATGTGCAAGAGCTGAAGGAGGAAGTGAGGGAACTGAGGAAAGACAATACAGAAATCAGACAAGGGATCGACGGGCTTAACACCAGAATGGATGAGATGCGAGAGACTGTTAATGGAACAGAAAACAGAGAACAGGAGTAGAGAGCAGCTGAGGCAGAGAGAGATAAAAGGATTTCTAGGAATGAAAGAATATTAAGAGAACTGTGTGACCAATCCAAACGGAACAATATTCGCATTATAGGAGTACCAGAGGAAGAAGAGAGAGAAAAGGGATAGAAAGTGTCTTTGAAGAAATAATTGCTGAAAACTTTCCCTCGCTGGGGAAGGAAGTAGTCTCGCAGTCCACTGAAGCTCATAGATCTCCCAACACAAGGGACCCAAGGAAGACAACACCAAGACACATAATAATTAAAATGGCAAAGATAAAAGATAAAGACAGGGTATTAAAGGCAGCTAGAGAGAGAAAAAAGATCACCTACAAAGGAAAACCCATCAGACTTCTCAACAGAAACCTTACAGGCCAGAAGAGAATGGCATGATATGTTTAACGTTATGAAACAGAAGGGCCTCGAACCAAGAATATTGTATCCAGCACGATTATCATTTAAATATGATGGACGGATTAAACAATTTCCAGATAAACGAAAGTTAAGAGAGTTTGCCTCTCATAAACCACCACTACAGGATATCTTAAATGGACTGCTCTAGATGGAAGCACACCTAAGGCTAAAAAGAGGTCACCAGAGAAAACAAAATCATAGCAAAGAAAGCAGACCATCCAAATACTAACTAAAGGCAAAGAATAAAACATCTATTATGGAAAGAATGGAGGAGGAGGAATAAGAAGGGAGAGAAATAAAGAAACATCAGACTGTGTTTACAATAACTTAACAAGAAAGTTAAGTTAGATTGTTAGATAGTAAAGAAGCAAACCCTTGAACCCTTGGTAACCACGACCTAAAGCCAGCAATGGCACAAGTACATACCTATCAATAATCACCCTAAATGTAAATGGACTGAATGCACCAATCAAAAGACACAGAGAACAGAATGGATAAAAAGACCCATCTATATGCTGCCTACAAGAAACTCACCTCAAATCCAAAGATACACACAGACTAAAAGTGAAGGGATGGAAAAAGATATTTCACGCAAACAACAAAGAGAAAAAAGCAGGTGTTACAGTACTTGTATCAGACAAAATAGACTTCAAAATGAAGAAAGTAGCAAGAGATAAAGAAGGACATTACATAATGATAAAGGGGTCAGTCCGACAAGAAGATATATAAATTTATATGCACCCAACACAGGAGCGCCAGCATATGTGAAACAAATACTAACAGAATTAAAGGAGGAAATAGACAGCAATGCATTCATTTTAGGAGACTTCAACACACCACTCACTCCAGAGGACAGATCAACCAGACAGAAAATAAGTAAAGACACAGAGGCACTGAACAACACACTAGAACAGATGGACTTAACAGACATCTACAGAACTCTGCACCCAAAAGCAACAGGATACACATTCTTCTCAAGTGCACATGGAACATTTTCCAGAATAGACCACATACTAGGCCACAAAAAGAACCTCAGTAAATTCAAAAATACTGAAATCCTACCAACCAACTTCTCAGATTACCAAGGTATAAAACTAGAAATAAATTTTAGAAAGAAACCAAAAAAGGCTCACAAATACATGGAGACTTAACAACACTCTCCTAATTAATCAACGGGTTAATGACCAAATCAAAACAGAAATCAAAGAATATACGGAGACTAATGACAACAAGAAAACAAAGCCACAACTTCTGTGGGACGCAGCAAAGGCAGTTCTAAGAGGAAAGTATACTGCAATCCAGGACAATTTAAAGAAGGAAGAACATTCCCAAATAAATAGTCTAAAGACACAATTAGTGAAATTGGAAAAGAAGAACAAATGAGGCCCAAAGTCACCAGAAGGAGGGACATAATAAAGATCAGAGAAGAAATAAATAAAATTGAGAAAAATAAAACAATAGAAAAAAATCAGTGAAACCAAGAGCTGGTTCTTTGAAAAAATAAACAAAATAGATAAACCCCTAGCCAGACTCATTAAGAGAAAAAGAGAATCTACACACATAACACAATCAGAAATGAGAAAGGAAAAATCACGACGGACCCCACAGAAATACAAAGAATCATAAGAGAATATTATGAGAATCTATATGCTAACAAACTGGAAAACATAGAAGAAATGGACAACTTCTTAGAAAAATACAACCTTCCAAGACTGACCAAGCAAGAAACAGAAAAACTAAACAGACCAATCACCAGTGACGAAATTGAATTGGTAATCAAAAAACTACCCAGGAACAAAACCCCTGGGCCTGATGGATTCACCTCTGAATTCTACCAGACATATAGAGAAGAAATAACACCCATTCTCCTTAAAGTTTCCAAAAAATGGAAGAGGAGGGAATACTTCCAAACTCATTCTATGAAGCCAGCATCACTCTAATACCAAAACCTGGAAAAGACCTCACCAAAAAAGAAAATTACAGACCAATATCCCTGATGAACGTAGATGCAAAAATACTCAACAAAATATTAGCAAACCGAATTCAAAATACATCAAGAGGATCATACACCACGATCAAGTGGGATTCATCCCAGGGATGCAAGGATGGTACAACATTCGAAAATCCATCAACATCATCCACCACATCAACAAAAGAAGAACAAAAACCACATGATCATCTCCATAGATGCTGAAAAAGCATTTGACAAAATTCAGCATCCATTCCTGATTAAAACTCTCAACAAAATGGGTATAGATGGCAAGTACCTCAACATCATAAAGGCTATATATGGCAAACCCACAGCTAACATCATACTTAACGGCGAGACACTGAAAGCTTTTCATCTAAGATCGGGAACAAGACAGGGATGCCCACTCTCTCCACTGTTATTCAACATAGTACTGGAGGTCCTAGCCACAGCAATCAGACAAAACAAAGACATACAAGGCTTCCAGATTGGTAAAGAAGAAGTCAAATTGTCACTATTTGCAGATGACATGATATTGTACATAAAAAACCCTAAAGACTCCACTCCAAAACTACTAGAACTAATATCTGAATTCAGCAAAGTTGCAGGATACAAAATTAACACGCAGAAATCTGTTGCTTTCCTATACACTAACAATGAACTAACAGAAAGAGAAATGAGAAAAACAATTCCATTCACAATTGCATCAAAAAGAATAAAATACCTAGGAATAAACCTCACAAAGGAAGTGAAAGACCTGTACTCTGAAAACTACAAGACACTCTAAGAGAAATTAAAGAGGACACTAACAAATGGAAATGCATCCCATGCTCTTGGCTAGGAAGAATAAATATTGTCAAAATGGCTATACTACCTAAAGCAATCTACAGATTCAATGCAATCCCTATCAAACTATCAACAGCTTTCTTCAATGAACTGGAACAAATAATTCTAAAATTCATATGGAACCACAAAAGACCCGAATAGCCAAAGCAATCCTGAGAAGGAGGAATAAAACAGGGGGAATTACACTCCCTGACTTCAAGCTCTACTACAAAGCCACAGTAATCAAGACAATTTGGTATTGGCACAAAAACAGACCCACAGACCAGTGGAACAGAATAGAAAATCCAAACATTAACCCAAACATATACAGTCAATTAATATTTGATAAAAGTGCCTTGGATATACAATGGGGAGATGACAGCCTCTTCAGCAGCTGGTGTTGGAAAAACTGGACACCTACATGTAAGAGAATGAAACTGGACTACTGTCTAGCCCCATACACAAAGGTAAACTCAAGGTGGATCAAAGACTTGAAAATAAGTCATGAAACCATAAAACTCTTAGAAAAAAACATAGGCAAAAATCTCCTGGACATAAACATGAGCAACTTCTTCATGAACATATCTCCCCGGGAAAGGGAAACAAAAGCAAAAATGAACAAGTGGGACTATATCAAGCTGAAAAGCTTCTGTACAGCAAAGGACACCATCAGTAGAACAAAAAGACATCCTACAGTATGGGAGAATATATTCATAAAAAACTATCTGATAAAGGGTTGACATCCAAAATATATAAAGAACTCATGCACCTTAACAAACAGAAAGCAAATAATCCAATTAAGAAATGGGCAGAGGACATGAATAGACACTTCTCCAAAGAAGAAATTCAGATGGCCAACAGGCACATGAAAAGATGCTCCACATCGCTAATCATCAGAGAAATGCAGATTAAAACCACAATGAGATATCACCTCTCACCAGTGAAGATGGCCAACATCCAAAACACAAACAACAACAAATGTTGGCGAGGATGTGGAGAAAAGGGAACCCTCCTACACTGCTGGTGGGACTGCAAATTAGTTCAACCATTGTGGAAAGCAGTATGGAGGTTCCTCAAAAAACTCAAAATAGAAATACCATTTGACCCAGGAATTCCACTCCTAGGAATTTACCCTAAGAATGCAGCAGCCCAATTTGAAAAGGACAGATGCACCCCTATGTTTATTGCAGCACTATTTACAATAGCCAAGAAATGGAAGCAACCTAAGTGTCCATCAGTAGATGAATGGATGAAGATGTGGTACATATACACAATGGAATATTATTCAGCCATAAGAAGAAAACAAATCCTACCATTTGCAACAACATGGATGGAGCTAGAGGGTATTATGCTCAGTGAAATAAGCCAAGCCGAAAAAGACAAGTATCAAATGATTTCACTCATATGTGGCATATAAGAACAAAGAAAAAAACTGAAGGAACAAAACAGCAGCAGACTCACAGAACCCAAGAACGGACTAATAGTTACCAAAGGGAAAGGGACTGGGGAAAATGGGCGGGAAGGGAGGGATAAGAGGGAAAAAGGGGCATTACGATTAGCAGATGTAATGTTGGGGGGGCACGGGGAGGGCAGTACAACTCAGAGAAGACAAGAAGTGATTCTATAGCATCTCACTACGCTGATGGACAATGACTGTAATGGGGTTGGTGGGGGGGACCTGATGAAGGGGTAGTTTAATAATCGTAATATTGCACATGTAATTGTAAATTAATGATAATAAAATAAATTATATTAAAAAAAAAACCAAAAGTATGATCCATGAAAGAACTGGAAAGGCTGGACTTTATTAAGATTAAAAACTTCTGCTCTGTGAAAGATAAGGTCAAGAGAGTGAGAAGACAAGGCACAGACTGGGAGAAAATATTTGCAAATACATCCTGATAAAGGATTGTATCCCAAAACATACAAAAAAACTCTTAAAACTCAACAATACAAAAACAGACAACCTGATCTAAAAAAGAGGACAAAGACCTGACATACACCCCACCAAAGATGACATAAAGATGGCAAATAAGTAAAGATGCTCCACATCATATGTCATCCAGTAAATGAGTATTAAAACAACAGGACAGCACCACACACCTATCAGAACAGTGAAAATTCAGGACACTACCACCACCAGTGAGGATGGTGAGGACTCCCACTCATGGCTGGTGGGGATGCAAAACAACACAGCCACCTCAGAAGACAGTTTTGGTGTTTCTTACAGAATGAAATACACTCTTCCCATTCGATCCAGCAATGGCACTCCCTGGGATTTACCCAAAGAAAAAACTTATGTCCACTCAAAACCTGCACAAAGATATCACAGTGGCTTTATTAATCGTTGCCACAACCTGGAAGCAACCAGGATGTCCTTCAGTGGGTGAGTCATCCAGACAATGGAATATTAGTCAGTGATAAAAAGAAATGAGCCACTTGTGGTTCTAATGTTATCAAACCAGACTAGAACTACACAGCTCACCAGGATCTCCAAGTGGCCAGCTTGCTAACTGCAGATCTGGGGACTTCTCAGTCTCCATAATCACATAAGAAGACCAGAGGGAAGATTAAAGATGGCAGAATGAGAGGTGAGACAGAGGCCTCCTCCCAAAACCACATATAATATGAAAATTTAGTTAATACAACTAATCCTGAAAGAGCAATAGGAAAGAAGACTGCACCAGACTGCATACACCTAGAGAAAAGAACAGACCTCACAGAAGAGGGTAACATACCAAAGCTGTGATCCAGTGGGACCCAAGCTCTTCCCCCACCCCAGCTCACTGGTAGGAGGAAGAGAAATGGAGCAGGGAGGGGGTGGAGGACTAGAAATGATGAACACCCAGACCTAGATATCTGCTCTGGGAGCATGAAACTACAGTGCATGGTGCTCTGGAGATTAGGGGATTTGGAAAGCTAAGACAGGCAGAATACTTGGAGAGACTGAGATTCCAGCCACTTGTGAAAAGCAGGGATCCACATCTGGCTGCTCTGGGATAAAAGAAAGGTGGGCAGTCTGAGAGACTCCCTAACTGCAAGAGGGCTACTAAAGGGGCAAGGATTGCACAGAGCTTGCTGCTCATGAGAAAGAACAGGTGGACAAAATTGTCTGGGTGCACTCTGCCCAGCAGGTCGGGAACTTTCAGGAGCTTCAGGCGCTTCATCCCCTTGGCTGGCTATGCAGCTCGGAGGCCCCCCACCATGATACGCAGCCTGCTGCGCCTTCCTCACAGCTAGCTGGCGCCGGGTTGCAAACCAGTAGCCCCTGTCCGGGAGTCAGACAAGCCAGAGGGAGGCCCTGCCTACAGCAGCTACAAACACAAAACATAGAGGCTTACACCTGTGTGCTTGGTCCACTGGTTCTGGCAGTGGAGACAGGCACAGCAGCCGGGAAGCAGGAAACAGTTCTTTCCTCCCCCCAGGCACCAGCGTTGCTTCTCTGCGAGCCCTGACATTGCTCCAGGGGCTGAGCAGCTCCAGAGAGTAGAGCTTCTGGGCACTTGAGGGCGCCACACACAAATATGAAATGTCAAAGGAACTTGGTTCAAACCAAAATCACACAAACACCACAAAAAGGGCCAAGTGAAACTAAACTCATCAATCTACCTGAAAGAGAATTCAAAATAAAAATCATAAACATGCTTACTGAGGTACAGAAAAATATTCAAGAACTCAGGGATGATTCAGGAATGACATTCAATCATTAAGGATTTGAATATCTGAAATGAAACTTACAATGGAGGGATTTAAAAGAGATTAGATGTAGTAGAGGAGATGGTAAATGGAATAGAAACTAGAGAAGAGGAATACAAAGAAGCTGAGGCACAGAGAGAAAAAAGGATCTCTAGGAATGAAAGAATATTAAGAGAACTGTGTGACCAATCCAAACGGAACAATATTCGTATTATAGGGGTGCCAGAAGAAGAGACAGAAAAAGGGATAGAAAGTATCTTTGAGGAGGTAATTGCTGAAAACTTTCCCAATCAGAGGAAGGAGATAGTCTCTCAGGCCATGGAAGCCCACAGATCTCCAAACACAAGGGACTCAAGGAAGACAACACCAAGACATATAATAATTAAAATGGCAAAGATCAAAGACAAGGACAGAGTATTAAATGCAGCCAGAGAGAGAAAAAAGACCACCTGCAAAGGAAAACCCATCAGACTGTCATCAGATGTCTCAACAGAAACCTTACAGGTTAAAAGGGAGTGTAATGATATATTTAACATAATGAAACAGAAGGGCCTTGAACCAAGAATACTGTATCCAGCATGATTATCATTTAAATTTGAAGGAGGGATTAAACAATTCCCACAAGCAAAAGTTGAAGGAATTTGCCTCCGACAAACCACCTCTACAGGATATTTTAAAGGGACTGCTCTAGATGGAAGCACTCCTATGTCACCAGAGAAAACAAAATCACAGCAAAGAAAGTAGACCATCCAAATACTAACTAAAGCCAAAAAATAAAATCAACTATCCACAAAAGCAGTCAAAGAAAACACAAAAGAGTACAGAATAAAACACCTAACATATAAAGAATGGAGGAGGAAGAATAAGAAGGGAGAGAAATAAAGAATTATCAGACTGTGTCTATAATAGCTTAATAAGAGAGTTAAGCTACCCTTGAACCTTTGGTAACCATGAATCCAAAGCCTGCAATGCCAATAAGCACATATCTATCAATAATCACTTTAAATGTAAATGGACTAAATGCACCAATCAAAAGACACAGAGTTAAAGAGTGGATAAAAAAGCAAGACCCATCTATATGCTGCTTACAAGAGACTCACCTCAAACCCAAAGATATACACAGACTAAAAGTGAAGGGATGGAAAAAGATATTTCATGCAAACAACAAAGAGAAAAAAGCAGGTGTTGCAGCACTTGTATCAGACAAAATAGACTTCAAAACAAAGAAAGTAGCAAGAGACATAGAAGGACATTACATAATGATAAAGGGGACAGTCCAACAAGAGGATATAACCATTATAAATATATATGCACCCAACACAGGAGCATGGACATATGTGAAATAAATACTAACAGAATTAAAGGAGGAAATAGAATGCAATGCATTAATTTTAGGAGACTTCAACACACCACTCACTTCAAAGGACAGATCAACCAGACAAAAAATAAGTAAGGACACAGAGGCACTGAACAACACATTAGAACAGATGGACCTAACAGACATCTACAGAACTCTGCACCCAAAGCAACAGGATACACATTCTTCTCAAGTGCACATGGAACATTTTCCAGAACAGACCACATACTTAGGCCACAAAAAGAACCTCAGTAAATTCAAAAATATTGAAATTCTACCAACCAACACAAAGGTATAAAACTAGAAATAAATTGTACAAAGAAAACAAAAAGGCTCACAAACACATGGAGGCTTAACAACATGCTCATAAATAATCAGTGGATCAACGACCAAATTAAAACAGAGATCAAGCAATATATGGAGACAAATGACAACAACAGCACAAAGCCCCAACTTCTGTGGGACGCAGCAAAGGCAGTTCTAAGAGGAAAGTATATTGCAATCCAGGCCTATTTAAAGAAGGAAGAACAATTCCAAATGAATAGTTCTAAAGTCACAATTATTGAAATTGGAAAAAGAAGAACAAATGAGGAGGCCCAAAGTCACCAGAAGGAGGGACATCATAAAGATCAGAGAATAAATAAATAAAATAGAGAAGAATAAAAAAACAGAAAAAAAATAAATGAAACCAAGAGCTGGTTCTTTCAAAAAATAAACAAAATAGATAAACCCCTAGCCAGAATTATTAAGAGAAAAGAGAATCTATCTACACACATAAACAGATTCAGAAATGAGGAAGGAAAAATCACGATGGATCCCACAGAAATACAAAGAATTATTAGAGAATATTATGAAAATCTATATGTTAAGAAGCTGGGAAACCTAGAAGAAATGGACAACTTCTTAGAAAAATACAACCATCCAAGACTGCCCAAGGAAGGAACAGAAAATCTAAACAGACCAATTACCAGCAACGAAATTGAATCAGTAATCAAAAAACTACCCAAGAACAAAACCTCTGGGCCAGATGGATTCACCTCTGAATTTTACCAGACATATAGAGAAGACATAATACCCATCCTCCTTAAAGTTTTCCAAAAAATAGAAGAGGAGGGAATACTTCCAAACTCATCTATGAAGCCAGCATCACTCTAATACCTAAACCAGGCAAAGACCCCACAGAAAAAGAAAATTACAGACCAATATCCCTGATGAACATAGATGCAAAAATACTCAACAAAATATTAGCAAACTGAATTCAAAAATACATCAAGAGGATCATACACCATGATCAAGTGGGATTCATCTCAGGGATGCAAGGATGGTACAACATTCGAAAATCCATCAACATCATCCACCACATCAACAAAAAGAAGAACAAAAACCACATGATCGTCTCCACAGATGCTGAAAAAGTATTTGACAAAATTCAACATCCATTCATGATAAAAACTCTTAACAAAATGGGTATAGAGAGCAAGTACCTCAACATAATAAAGGCCATGTATCACAAACCCACAGCCAACAACATACTTAACAGCAAGAGGCTGAAACCTTTTCACCTAGGATGGGGAACAAGACAGGGATGCCCACTCTCCCCACTGTTATTCAACATAGTACTGGAAGTCCTAGCCACGGCAATGAGACAAAACCAAGATATACAAGGCATCCAGATTAGTAAAGAAAAAGTTAAACTGTCCCTGTTTGCAGATGACATGATATTGTACAGAAAAAAACCCTAAAGAATCCACTCCAAAACTATTAGAATATCTGAATTCAGCAAAGTTGCAGAATACAAAATTAATACACAGAAATCTGTTGCTTTCCTATACACTAATGATGAGCTAACAGAAAGAGAAATCAGGAAAACAATTCCATTCACAAATGCATCAAAAAGAATAAAATACCTAGGAATAAACCTAACAGAGGAAGTGAAAGACCTATACCCTGAAAACTACAAGACACTCCTAAGAGAAATTAAAGAGGACACTAACAAATGGAAATGCATCCCATGCTCTTGGCTAGGAAGAATAAATATTGTCAAAATGGCCATACTACCTAAAGCAATCTACAGATTCAACACAATCCCTATCAAAATACCAACAGCTTTCTTCAATGAACTGGAACAAATAATTCTAAAATTCATATGGAACCACAAAAGACCCCAAATAGCCAAAGCAATCCTAAGAAGGAAAAATAAAGCAGGGGGGATTACACTCCCCGATATCAAGCTCTACTACAAAGCCACAGTAATCAAGACCATTTGGTACTGGCACAAGAACAGACCCACAGAAGAATGGAACAGACTAGAGAGCCCAGATATAAACCCAAGCATATATGGTCACTTAATTTACGACAAAGCAGCCATGGACATACAATGGGGAAATGACAGCCTCTTCAACAACTGGTGTTGGCTAAATTGGACAGCTACATGCAAGAGAATGAAACTGGATTATTGTCTAACCCCATATACAAAAGTAAACTAGAAATGGATCAAAGACCTGAATATAAGTCATGAAACCATAAAACTCTTAGAAGAAAACATAGGCAAAACTCTCTTGAATATAAACATGAGCAACTTTTTCCTGAATGCACCACCTCGGGTAAGGGTAACAAAAGTGAAAATAAACACATGTGACTACATCAAGCTAAAAAGCTTCTATACAGAAAAGGACACCATCAGTAGAACAAAAAGGCATCCTACAGTATGGGAGAATGTATTTATAAATGACATATCTGACAAGGGATTAACATCCAAAATATATAAAGAACTCACCTCAACACCCAAAAATCAAATAACCCAATTAAAAGAGCGGAGGAGCTGAACAGACACTTCTCCAAAGAAGAAATTCAGATGGCCAAAAGGCACATGAAAAGATGCTCCACATCACTAATTATTAGGGAAATGCAAATTAAAACCACAATGAGATATCATCTCACACCAGTTAGGATGGCCACCATCAAAAAGACTAGGAACAACAAATGCTGGTGAGGATGAGGAGAAAGGGGAACCCTCCTACACTCCCAGTGGGAATGTAAACTAGTTCAACCATTGTGGAGAGCAATATGGAGGTTCCTCAAATAACTGAAAATAGAAAATACCATTTGACCTGGGAATTCCACTCCTAGGAATTTACCCAAAGAAAGCAAGATCTCAGATTCAAAAAGACATATGCACCCCTATGTTTATTGCAGCACTATTTACAATAGCCAAGATATGGAAGCAACCTAAGTGTCCATCAGTAGATGAATGGATAAAGAAGATGTGGTACATATACACAATGGAATACTATTCAGCTATAAGAAAGAAACAAATCCTACCATTTGCAGCAACATGGATGGAGCTAGACAGTATTATGCTCAGTGAAATAAGTCAGCAGAGAAAGACAAATACCAAATGGTTTCCCTCATTTGTGGAGTATAACAACAAAGCAAAACTGAAGGAAAAAAGTAGCAGCAGATTCACAAACTCCAGGAAGCAACTAGACTAGTGGTTACCAAAGGGGAGGAGTGAGGGAGAAGGGGATTGAGGGGTATCATGATTGTCACACATGGTGTGGAGGGGATCATGGGGAAGACAGTGTAGCTCAGAGAAGGCAAGTAGTGACTCTGTGGCATCTTACTATACTGATGGACAGTGAATGCAATGGGGTATGAGGGGGGACTCAATAATATGGTGAATGTAGTAACCACATTGTTTTTCATGTGAAACCTTCATAAGAGTGTGTATCGATGATACCTTAATAAAAAAAAAAAGAAATGAGCTACCAAACCATGGAAAGGTGAAGAGGAAATGTAAGTGCAGATTATAAAAGTGAAGGAAGCCAATCTGAAAAGAATATATTCTGTATGATTCCAACCGTATAACACTCTGGGAAAGGCAATGCTAGGCACACAGTAAGAAGATCAGGGTTGCAAGTGGTGGGGGGAGGGATGAATGGGTGGAACGCAGAGGGCTTTCAGGACAGGGAAAATAAGCTGTATGAGACCTAATGGTGGCTGCATGTCATCACACATTTGTCCAAAGCACAGAAGGCATACCACCGCCCTAAGGAAACTAAGGACTTGGGTGATTATGAGGTCAGTGTGGGTGGGGTGCTGGTGGGGGAGGTGTGCATGTGGGAGCAGAGGATGTAGGGGAACCTATTCCTCCCCCAAATTTGCTGTGAACCTAAAACTGCTCTGAAAAAAGAGAGCTTAGTTTTAAGAAAAGCCTAGCAATGTGTAATAGCAGTCGTCATACTAAGTGGGAAATGCTGTGAGAAGGGCAGCCAGCAGAAGGCCAGTCCATGTGCTCATCCAGGTGGGGTATGCAGCTCACTGCTTCATGGCAATGATGGAGGTGCCCTGGGAAGAGGAGGCCGCATGCAGTTCATGCGCTGGCCTTTGGGCAAATGAGAGGGTGGCAACATCAAGCTCTGGGCATGGCTCCCCCACCTTAAAGGTGTCATGGAGTGATGGAGTGCCCACAGCCCAGCAGGGGCCATGTAAGGAGGAGGTGCTGGGAGGGGTCCCCTGCAGGGCCCGCTCACAGGCCTGGAGTAAAGCATTTGCCCCGCACCCTGGCTCAGGGCCTCTGGCCTCTGCATCAGCTGCAGGTCTGCTGGTGACTGTACCAATACAAGTAAGTGCTGCTAAACCAGTGTCACCTCAGCAGCCTCGCATGTTTCCGCACTGCATGCAGCTGGTGCTCAAGCCAGACATCGGAGCCCACCCTGGTTCTTCTTTCTCCCCACCCTCCACCCCCACAGCATCTGAGGACCTGCCAGCTCTTCTTCCAAAGTAAGTGCCACAGCCCTCAGCCTCCCACCCACTTTCCTGCCCGCAGTGTCAGGCGTCTGGTGCCTGGGGCCCCACGCACCCCACTCATGTGGCCTCGGCCAGCACTCAGAATCTGATCACCACTCTCACACAGTAGCAGGGTGGCCAGAGAAAGGGCACCGGGAAGGCCTCCAGCACCCAGCAATGGGCTCACCGTGCTTGGAACCACACCTGTGGCCTCCTCCATGGCCCCCAGAGCCCTGAGCGGCCACCCCCACCCCACCCCACCCCTCTGTGCCCTGGACCCCTGCACTGCTTTTCTGCCCTGGGGCCCCGGGCTCTCAGCCACCGGATCTGCAGTGCTCTTCTCCCAGGTCACCACAGAGTGTGCCTCCTCCTGGAGGGCCTCTGTCACTGCCCTTCCAGGCTGTGCCCACCACCTCCCACACACACAGTGCAGTCTGTAATCTGCAGTCTGCACCCCCCTGTGTGTGGCCACCTCTGCCATTGGGCTCTGCACACCCAGCACCTTCCTCTTGCCCGTGATGATGGGTCCAATGGGTGAGCCCGAGCTTCCGCCTACAGCTCTGCCCAGGGGCCCCATGCTTGTGCCGCGGCACAGGGCTCACTCCCAGCTTTCTGATGGTGACAGGGGTCCCACTTCCAGCTCCCACACGTCCCAGTCCTCACCTGCTACTGCAGCTGTTTTCGCAGACACCACCCACCCTGTGCTCTGAGACGGCGCACAGGCCTGAGCCCCCACCCACTGCTCTGGTGGGGTGCCGTGTCCGGCTGCTCTTGAGCCCCATCCCCTTCAGAGCTTGCTGCCCTATGGGGACCAGAGCTGGCACTGATCCTGACCCTTCCTAACTTCTGATCTTTACTGAAAGGTGCCATGTGTCCAAATGCGGACGAGCTGCTGTCAGTGATCAAGGCTTTAAGAGGGGCTCCAAGCACAAGGCCGGCTAGCTAGGGCCCGCTATGGCAGTGCGGGGGACAGCTACCTGGAATTTCTGTGCACACCAGGGACCCCGGGGAGGACCTTGGCCAGCAGCAGGAGAGCAGTCCCACCCCAGAGGGGAAGCATGGAGACAGCGGTGGCCAAGATCAGAGTTCCAAATCTCTCTCACGCTTCTGTTTACTTTGCTCCACTGAATAGGACATACCTGAGCAGGCTGACAGCACCCCAGCCACACGTGGCCTCCCCTCCAAGGCAGCCATGTGAGCCCCACATCGGTGTGCTCCCAGGCTTCCAGCCTGAAGACCATGAGCTGACACTGGGGTTGCACCCCAGTGAGGCCCAGCTCCTCCCGCAGATCTGCTCCAGGTGTTCCTCTCTGGCCCAGCAGCCCTGAGCTCCCAGAGGGCAGCCCTGGAACTGGTCCTCTGTGCTCACTGCACTCAGGAGGGCTGTTCTCAGTGTGGAATACATGGGAGGTCCCATTTGGAGCGTCCCCAACTAACTCCTGGCCTGTGGACTCTTACCCGTATCACTACGTGGATATCGGCCTTATAGGCTGCCTCTGAAACATGTCTGAACTTGACAAAATACTAACTTACCACTTGAGCCCTTAAACCAGAAACATCTGTAAACGAAGCAGCTGTAAATCAGTTACCACTGATGTGAAGCTTGTGTCCTGAGCATGATTCTGGACTGAGAAATGCTTTCCAGCAGCTGCAATTTTTCTGCTTTCATCCAGGTCACAAATGCCTTGCTCAGGAGCCTGACCCACCCCTGTGGCCACGGGATGGCCACTGGTGGTGGGAGGGGCCCTGGGGCAACAGTCCCAGCCAGCCTGTTTCACTTCCTAGCTGTGGGCCTCAGGCAAAACTCTCAAGGGCTCTAAGTCCGGCCTCATCAGGAGGTCCCTCCTCTGGTTAGTGGGGGTCAGCGGGGAGTCATCCTCAAGCCCACGACCTGTGCACAGCAAGCACGGAGCGCCCGCCATCACCACCACTGCAAGGAGCAGGCCAGTGGCAGCTCTGCCCAGGGGCCCCGTACTTGTGCCACTGCACAGGGCTTGCACCCGGCTTTCCGATGGTGACAGGGGTCCCACCTCCAGCTTCCACCTGTCCCAGTCCTCACCGGTCACGCTGTCCACATCCCTAGCCATGTGTGGCTGTGTCTGGTGTGGACCTCCAGGTTCATGGGACACAGGAGATGCTGACTGGATACCAGATGGCATGGCCATAGCCAACACCCTGGGCTCGGTAAGCTTGCCAGGCACCCGCAGTGAGACCTCAGCTGGCATAGAGACCATAGCTATTTATACTCCCAGGAGAAGGAATGTGAATCTTGGAAAAGCTTATTTTCCAAGTCACGTCTCCATTTGCCCTCTAACCACTAACCCTCAAGGTGCACACCTCTGTGGCTTTTGCATTTAGCACCGTGACCATGCAGAAGTCAGGCTAGTCAACCAGAGTTCCAGATGGAAGGTTAGCACAAAAGGAGGAGAGACCACAGCAAGCAGAAGAGCACTGACTGTAACCGAGTGATCAATAGCACCTTTTTTATGATAAAAGCCAACAGTATTGAGTTATGGCCATACCCACAAAGATTTTTAGTAAACAAGAGTTCCAAATGCACACAATCATCTGCTTCTCTGTAGTTATTAACTAAATGAGGGCTGAGATAAAAAAGAACTGAGCTACGGCAACTGTTCACAAAGCATTGTGACCAGGCGCACCAACCCCATAGAGGCCAACGTGCGGTGCTGCCAGCACCAGGCAGCTGGAGAAAACAAGCAACATACTGAACTGAGTGAGTCAGGAAAGCACAGAAAGCAACTGTTCGGTGCCCGAGCCTGGTGCTTACCACCCCTCCACGCTCCACTCTGCCACGAGCCTAAGGAAATGACAAAGGCAACAGAGTGGCAGATGCCCCCTAAAAAGGTGGACCTCTTTGGCTCACTCTTGCTGAGTCTACAGGATAAGCAGTCACATGTCTGGGGTCCCTGGGGCCCCCACATCAGGAAGCAGCGCCTTCTAGGTGAGCCTGACCCAGGGTGCTCAGGAATCTCACTGGACCAGCCTACCAGCTCTCTTTAGGAAACCTTTCAACAGCCTCCTACAATCAGTAACATAAGGACAAACACGCAGTTCAAAACTGGTAGACAAATATGAACAAAACTCATAGAAGAGTAAGTGCAAACGGACCTGGAGGAGCTTCTTTTTTAGAATTTCCCATCATTCACCAGTGAGCACGGAAAGGTGGCAGTTGTCAGTTGACAGAGAGTGAAAGTCACAGGTTGGCTGAGGTGCAGGGAAGGGGTCCTTCTTTATGATGAACACAAACCAGCGGCCTCCCTGATGGCCAAGGCCACACCTCTTGCACGTGTCCTGGCCTGACCTGCCTTCTCCACAGTGCAGTCCAAGGGGGAAAACCCCAAGATTCAGAAGGGGCTGGGGAGGGAGTGAGCTGGGGGCTGCAAGAGGTGCGGACAGCTGGGTGCCTGTGTTTCAGGCCAGGCCCCCACTGGGTGCCAGGGCCCTGGGCAGCTAACATGGGGTGGGGGGCCCAATCACCCCATTCTGTGTGTTCATCATCCCAGGCACCCTGTACAGAGCCCAAGGCAGAAGCAGGCATTACTGAGTTCCTGTCCAAAACCAAAATATAAAGCCTTCCACTGTCACTAAACTTCTAACTCTAATTCTAGTTCTAAGCATTGGAAGACAATTATTAAGACTTTGCCCATATTCAAAGATTTAGCTATAATGATTATCAACCTTGGCTTTAAAGTTAATTTTGCATCTGTATTTCCTGATTCCTACAATAAACACCACTTCCATAGTGAGAAAGAGGCTTTTGCCCTGAGCCATCCTATTGCACACAAGGGCTCCAGCACTGCAGCCTCTGGAAGTGGGGTGGTGGGGCGGCAGGCCTTTGGGAGCCCAGTGGGCCCACCTCTGAGTCTCATCTGCAGCCTCCATAGACCGCAAGAGCAGCCCGCTTCTGAAGTTACAGAAAATCCTGGATGCCCTACAGATTTCAGCATGTGTTAGGCAGAATTACACACCTGCAGGCAGGGGCCCACAGGGGGAGACGCACCAGCTCAGCCACCTGGGGGGTGCACTGGGGGGAGGAGGGAGGGACCTGCACGTAGTCCTGCCTGGGACCGTGGGCGGCCCCTCAACTCCCTGTGAGCCGCCACAAAGGATGGAACTGGTACAAGGGGATGGAGGAATCTGAACTGACACAGTTTTGCAAATCTGAGGCACTTACTCCAACCAGTTACCACTATTACACAAACTGTTATAAACATGTAAAATATATGGAAATAAGTTTCACCTAAGATTAATTATGTAACTATCAGGCCCACAGCAAAAGTTTCAGATGGTCCCCTGTTCTCTCCTAGAGTCCTGCCCAACACGCTCCTCGGATGGGGGCTCTGAGGGCGAGAGAGAACCCCAAGGCTGGAGGCAGTGTGGGAAGACAAGGGTGCCCAGAAGGCTCAGGAGGGCCCCGGCGCAGGCGGCACGTACGAGCACAGCCTGTGGGGCTGCAGCATCATTACAGGTTGCACCTGCTGGGCACCTTCCACTCCCCCAACCCCGCTGGCTGCATTTCTGTCACAGTTGTCCTGTCCCACGTAGCTCACAGGCTGCCAGGCCTGGGACAGTCGCACCAGATAGTTAGGACCACCCAGAGTTGTGCATCTTGGGCTGAGGTGGCGGGCAAAGGTGCAAGCCCACCTCCCATGGGGAGGCGCCATGTTCTCACAGGGGTGCTTCTAGGCCTGGCCACACAGCCTTCTCTGTATTCTCTCTTGCCTTTCTTCTGCTGATTGAGGGGCTGAGGGGGTGACCCCAGGGTTACTACAGAACCTTCTGCTAGACAAGGAAAGCAGCCTGGGTCGCTGAGTAGCCAGGAGGGCCGGCTGCGTCACAGCACCCTAGGCTTACTCCTCATGTGGGCATCATCCCTCTTGCCCTGTCCCGCCCCCTCAACCCCGTGTGCACATGTGTGACTCACACCCATGAGCCGCACATACCCATGTGCTTTCTCTCCACTTCACTGCACCTCCCGCTCCTCAGTGTGTCACACTAGAGCAACAGCAACAGTTAGAAATGTAGAAACTGTGGATGCCTGATACCAGAGCAACAAAATAACACGCCAGCTCAGGGTCAACTAGGCAGAAGAAAAACACCCCATAACATAATTTTTATAACCACACTCTGTCCTTCAAGCTGGATGTGTAAGAACACATTTGCAACACTGTCCATGCTTGCTCTGATTAAAATCCAGTTTACTCTAAAATTACTCTTTGTTTTCTGGAATCAAAGGAAATGAGATAACAATGTGAACTGTATTTTCAAAATGAACACTAATAATTGCACTGACAGGCACTTTTGAAATTTGATCCAATTTCTACAGCATTTCAAAAATAATCTCACAAATCTAATTCTACAGGTTTGCTTCAGAATTTCATCTGTCGACCTAGAGTCACACTGCCTATCCCTGGAACACGTCCCCAAGCTGAAGGAGCTCATTCCCGGGGAGCAGGCCCCTCGTGTGTGCTGGGAAGCCCGTGAGCACAAGCGCAATGAGACGCTCCTGTGCATTTGTCACAAAAGATTCTACAAAATCTGGGCCTTCTTCTGTGCATCACTGCTGCTGCTCACAGGGGATCAGCAACTCTCCTTTCTTGGGCCCCTCTCCTGGCAGACAGGGTGTCTTCCATTCTTGCCAGAGATTGGGAAAGTTCCCTTCCTCCCTAATACACACAGCACAGCAAGGCATCACACAACTCCACCGTACTCATCCACCAAATGATACTTCAGATGGCCTTTCCAGAGCAAACCCAAGTCTGAAAGCTGGGGCTGTCCCTCTGCCATTGCCACCCATCACACCTGTCCTATGCATGCCCAAATCCCTGGTGCCGGCCCACTAAGGCTCTAATGGGTACTTACTGGATGGATGGACGGATGGATGGATGGATGGATGGATGGATGCATAGGTAGATGGGTGGATGAGTGGGTGGATAAATGCCATCTGACAGTATACCTCCATCTGTCACAGTGCTCTGTACGTCACAGAGAGGCACTCTCTCAGGTGCTGTCTGCATCTGACTGTCACGTGAAGAAGAAACCAGGGCAGAAACCTGGCATGAGAGCTGCCTGCTCTGTTGGGTGCTGTCCTCATCAGTCCACAACCAGCTGCATCTCCTGATCCATGAAGAACAGACACCACAGAATCTCCAGTGCCCTGTCCTCCAGAATGCTCAGAGGTAGCACACCGCTACAGGTCTGGGTCTCTGTTTCTACAAAAGGTCCCCATACCCCATTCCCTTCTCCATCCTAGGAACGTGGAGGAGCCCAGCCTGACCACAGTACAGTTCAGAGTTGCTGCCCATGTGGCAGTGGCCATCACACGGCATGTGGAATGACTGAGCACAGATACGGTCACCACACTTGAGACAAAGTACTCAATGCAAAGGCCTCCATCGAGGGACAAGAAGCTTGTTCACAGGGAGGTGGGGCACAGGAAAGCCTGTGTGCCTCACGTCCCTTACATCCCTACACCAGGCCTTTACTCAGCAGCAGTGCTATGAGTGGGAAGAGGTGACAGTGGTAGCCACCTGGACTGGGCAGGGCCGGGAAAGGCTGGTGCATGAGCTCTAACCATCCCAGCAATGGGACCTGGCCTCCGGGCCCTCTCGGGTGCTGGCCTGGCAGCACCTGCTCTAGCGGGGCCTGGTCAGCATGTAAACTGCATGTCACCCTGTTTCAGCCATTGCTTCTGATGAAAAGTCACTCCACCCAACTGCCCACACGGTTAACAGCCAACTACCTGCTGTGTAGAAGGGAGTGCCTGTGTAAAGGACACGGGGGTGCCAAAAAGTCAATGCAGCTGAATCGCCTGCTGCTACACGGAGCCCAGCAAGTCAGTCTGAGAAGGCTCACACTTTAGCCGTCTCTGGAAAAATTCAACACATGACTCAGAGAATTTTGAAACTATACAATATTAAAAGACCACACTCCACATCTTGTAAAACTTTGCCAATTTGGCATTAATGGGAAGGCTATAACTTTAAAAGGTATAAATTTTAAATTTCATTAGTTTCAAATATAGTGTATATTATAAATAAGAACATAGAACATCATGCTGTTTAATAATCTTCACAGTGACCTTACACAAACAGGAGTGTCCGATGGACACAACCCATTCAACACATAGGCTTAACTGCACATCTTGTAACACTCCATTTCTCAAGATGTCGGTCCAAAAAAGCAACATATTTGAGAATGTTTTTTTTATGAAAATAAGACTCTACAAAGCATGAATAAGACACTTTGAGTTTATATATAGTGGGACCAAAACAAACTATTTAAATCATAGTAAGTTTCAAATGAATGATGGCAGAATTATTCTTGTACTTCTCAGTATTTTCCCCAATGTAAAGGTTTAGTGATGGGGGTTGGGGAAAAATAGTGGCAATTCTAAAGTAAGGGTATTTGGTTAAAATTTCTTGTGGTTTTGCTCCTGCCTCTGTCCTACTTCTCCACTGCTGTGTTAATGATACCTTGCTTTTCAACACTGAACTGAGGGAACAAAACAGCTGCAGCCGTAGCCTACGGAGAGTCTGCGAAGGCAGCAGGAGACTCGGCACTGGGCCCCACACACTGTGTCCCTTCAGGATGGCACTTTTGTCCCAGACACACAGAGCTGGCCCCGGGCCAGGAAGGTCTAGGGAACATGGTGCACAGATGCAGAGTTCCGTCAGGCAGTCGTCTTTGTGTATTTAACAAGGTGCTAGTAGCATAAGATTGTGGACTCCAGAACGGGGTTCCCTTTTTTAGGAAGCCACAGTAAAAACTGGCTCATTTTATTTCCTGAAGGGATGATGTCTCCTGCCACAGAATGTCCCAAAGATGCTGAGGTAGTGGAGACCAAGTTCTGGTCCTACCACTTGGCGGGTAATCAGATGACACCCTGAGAGGCCCACTGGGCAACTGACGAGCCCGGCAGGGCGCACTTTCCCCCCACATCTGGGTGGGAAGTGCACGCTTAGCACACAGTATGGGGTGGCAGCCAGCTCAGTCCCCTCCCAAGGCAGCAATCTGCCCTGGAGCTGTGCCCTGTGACTGCAATAGTCATGCGCAACTTTTGAATCTTGTGTTAAGACAAAATACAGATTTTAATGTCCTGAAACATCAAGTTGAATTAAAGCCTGGAATTACAATGAGTGTTGAATGTAAGGAATTTGCTCTCCATGTTTTTACAAGGAAAATATTTTAACAATAGTTTCGGAGTCCTTTCTGCAGCATGAAGAGTAGTTTTAACGTTAGAAAAGTTGCTAATGAAGAGTGGCAGCAAGGGATAAATCATTATAAAGCATCTTATCTCAGGAGGAGGTATCTTTTAATACTCAAAGCCATGAACTTCAAAGCCCTCAGAAATAAATATCTTTCTAAAAATATACTTTAAACTTTGAAGCTAAAATGGTATCTACACATATTTACAGACATGTCTTTAAAATCCACCCTTTTAAGCTAGCCCCCATCTAAAATTCTATAATATGCCAACAGAAAAAAGAGAAGCACTTTAAAAGGGAAAACGGGAGGTATGGGATACAGAGGTAATAACGAGGACTCACAGCAGTCTGCCCAGAGAGCATTTCTGGCTGCATTTAAAGCCTGCTACTTCACACTAGAATACGAGTTCAGTCACCTTTCCTCTCAGAGCGTTTCCTGCGCCTTCTTTTATACCGACGCCCCAGGATGCTGAAGAGGGTTCCCAGGGTCAAAGTTCCGGTGAAGAGCGAAGCCATCCAGACAGCGCAGCCACCCCCGCCGGCTCTCTGCTCTCTGCTCTCCGGGTGCAGCAGCGCAGCAGCACAATGGCCAGCCCCCTGCCGACACGTGGGGGCGCGGCTCCTCCTCTGCCCGCTCATTCATCACACCGAAGAAGTGGGGTTGTCACTAGCCCACGAGGACTTTCCAGCACACCGTCCAGAGGTGACCGGTAACAGTCAAGCCCCAGTGCAGCCTCGGACACAGCACCAACCAGGAGGGCAGGACGACATGCCAGGGACTCTCCAGGAAGAGAGGAGTCCCCATGACAAACACAAGTCCTGCCTGGAAATGCCTTCTGTCATCTTTACAGCAGATGGTGCTCCCTAGCAAGGAAGGAAGAGCATCCGGGAGAAGCACAGACCACAAAATAGAGCTGCACAAAGCAGCGGGTCCCACACAGCACCACACAGGGTTCATGAGGCCGGCTGCCCCCAGGACCCCACAGCAGTGCCATGCACCTCGGGAGAGAGCCCCCGTATCCATGTGGAGCTGTCTTCTTCCCTGGGGGGCAGCCTGCCCTCGCATGCGTGAGTCCCCACCTTCCCTGCCTCCCCCCAGCCAGTGGCCTGGGCAGTGGTGCACAGTGGTGCACGGCCACTCTGGATCCAGCCTTTGGGGCCAGCAGGGCTCAGTCCAGCCCAGCCCAGCCCACAGCCCCAACCTCCTCTCTCTAGACCCACACCGCTACGGCAGGCAGACGCTCCCACACCTCGTGTCCTTGGACAAAAGCCAGTTGCTCAGAAAGCCCTACAGACTGGGTTGTCTTGGGTGGGGTCGGGACATGGGGAAGGCATGGAGAACGTGCACTCAGGCGGAAGACAAGACCAGCTGACCCACGAGATGCACACTCTGTCCCCAACAACCCTAACCTGCATCAGGAAGTTCCTTGCCCGGTAACGCCCAGCACCGGTCTCCTGACACACAAATCAGCACAGGATTCACCACCCCTGCGCATGTGCACCAAGGATGGATGGGGGATAAGCAGTTCCGATTACTCTTCAGTCTGCATATGTACACGTTCAGACACATTCTGCATAAGACCTGACACATTCCTGTCCCACATTGGCAGGCAGAATGCCGGACACCAGAATTACCAGCAGTGTCACTTTACATAAAATTAGTAATATAATTTTACTAAATTTATTGAGTGTTAAATTAAAAATTCAGCTTTAAGTAATTTTGATTTAAACATTTTGTTACTGACATTTATATTTTGTAACCTACTTTTAATAGATAATTTTGAAAAATATTTTCTGAAAACATGAAAAAGTGATTCTTTTGCTTTGTTGCTCACTGATATTCACATTTTTCACCAGAAATATATTCAATGTTGCATCCTTTAAAGGTAATAGCATACCTTAACTTCAATCCTGTGGACCAAGGGTCAGATAGTATTTTATACTCTGTGGCCATATGTCTGTGTTGCTAACAAGGCTGTCCTGGCCTTGGGGTTGGGGCTGGGAGAGGAGCTTCCGGCAAAAAGACTGCCCCCATGTGCAGAGTGGGCTCCCCAGGGAAGCAGGGAACTTCTTTCTTACAGCATGGGGCTTTCGGCAGAGACACTCCAGATGCTGGGACAGCCCTGCAGACCACCTCCATGAAGCCTCCAGGTGGCCAGCACTGGTGGGACAGAACCAAAGGCTGGGCCCAGGGCTCGGGAGGAAAGCATGGGTGGCAGGGCAGAGCACTAAGCAGGCTCCTAGGAGGGCTGGGAGGAACCTGGGAGCAGGACAAAGAATGGGAGGCGTGAAGAGGTGGGGCTGGGGCAGGCTCGCAGCTCTGGGACTTCAGGTCTGGCACCGTCTCCTCCCCATACAGACCCCAGTGGTTCCCACAGGGAGTGCCCAGTGCCACAGCCAGGCTGCCGCTCCCACAGCTCTGTGGCCGGGTCTGGTTGGAGATGTGCCTCCTCTATTGGTGCTGTGCATTATGTACCTCCAACAGCCTAGCGTGAGATATCCAAGATGCCCTATTTTTGTAAAAGAGGCATTTGGATAACATCAAATCACCCTCCTCTCTCCAGGCTGACTTGGCAGGCTTTACGACGTCATGGCACAAGCCGCCTGGGACAAAACCCTTACCAACAGCATGCATCTGTGCTGGCATTCCTGCCGCCCCAGGGGAACCTGGGGCTTGGGATCCGTGACGTTTGGATGCACAGTGTATCCCCAGCAGAGGAATTCAAAAGCAACCTACAGAAATGAGAATGAAGAACCCACAAAGGAGACTACCACGAAGGGAAACATACACATGCTCCAGTTATTTAAAATAAGAAACAAGAAAATCTCTTTAGACTTATTTTATAATACAAAGTCAATTACTGTATTTAAAAATTGTGTTTGAGGATTGCCATGGGTTTATTAACTACTCCCTTGCCATGCATCAAAGAGAGTACAGCTTCTAACCACGAAAACAGTCATGCACCATGATTAACCCAGAGCTGTGACCTGACCCAGCTGAGCACATGTGCCCGTCACGTCCTCCAGCCCTTCCGGGGAGACACTGGTATGGGCCATGCCCCAGCCCCAGAGATGGTCCCAGGGCTCTCAGAACTGGAGCAAACCAGGAAAAAAACTACTGGGAAATGGAGCCTGAAGTTCCAGAACTCTTATCCAGGAGAAAGAGCATAATACCCTCAGGATCTTGAGCACTCCGCATCAAGTCAAACACAGATTTTAAAAAAAGGTAGATGGTAAACAAATGTCTGGATTCTGGATTCTTTTATGAGGAAAATATTCTGGGGAAATAATGATGAAAAAAGTAGGTAAAAATAAGGAGTATCTCCCTCACTGCTGGAGACATCGGCATCTTTGAGACAATCTCCACAGCCTCACTCTGCATTAGGGTTTTTGCTTGGTTTCATTTCCCCAGGAAGCCGAGCCCTGCGGTGGGCCCAGTCACTAACTAGCCCCCATCTGAGAAGAGGCTGGGCTGCTCCCAGGGGCTGGCGCCCCTCCACCTCCGCAGGTGCAGCCCCAGGTGAGGCCACGACCAGCCGAAACCTAGTTGCCTCGGGGACCTCCCCCCAACCCTGCCCCATCATAAATTTCCTGTATGCTTCCCTATAATGAGGAATGATAATTTCTCCACCTCCATCATAACCCTGACCTAAGAGACAAATCATTTTACATCAAGATATATCACTTTGTAAGAGTACGTTCATAATAAAAACTTGTCAAGTGAGCATACAGTCCCACATTTAAAATTCCCACCAGATGAAGTAGATAAATGTGACACAGCGGAACTGGCAAGTCAGGGGTTGAGACCAAAGGCCTCGGCTAGGGTCCTGGAAGAAGGAACTGTGCCAGCACACACACAGGCTCCATCTCGTGCCAAGGCCAGGTCCAGGCAGGGCTTTGCAGGCATCAACCCGGTAAGATGCTGCCGGCCGCGGAAATACGCCCAAACTACAACCCCGGAGGTAGTTGTCATCACAGGCTCACATGAGGACTACACTCAGTGCTGTGAAAGACCCACAGAAGTCTGTCAGGAGCCCCTCTGCCGGCATCCCGCTGATGTTGGTGTCCATCTTGGATGACGTGTGCATGTTGTCAATGGAGGCAGTAGCTCTAATGGCTTTTTCCTAGGTGATGGGTTTGTCTATTTTGCATCCATTCATCATAGGGTAGATTATACGAACTATATTTCTTCTCTTAGTGCTCTGGCATCTGGGGGCCTTGCAGACCCAGGGAGAGACTGCCCTCCAGAGCTGGCCAGTTCTTAAAGAGAGCTGAGGGCTCAACCCTTCTTGTGCAACACCCCTTCGACAGCCCTTGCTGAGCCTATGTTGCCATGCCCTGAATCAGGGAAGGGACTAGGCAACTGGGAACCAGCCCTGTACCCAGAGGCCCCCAGAATTACTCAAATTGGCCGACACTAAGCTGTCTCCCTCATCCCCCACCTGGCCTTCCTGTGGATCCCCCAGTAAAGGCTCTGGCCTGGGCCTTCCCTTCACTCCTGCTTCTGCCTCCTGACCAAAGGCGGTGCCCCTGCTCGCAGGAAATGTAAGGGATGAAGTCTTCCCTCCTGGCCTTGGCCTCCCCCAACACCATAACCTACAACCGCATGGCAGCACAGGTGAAACAGCAGGCTGTTCTCAGCATGTGATGGGGTGAGAACAAGCCCACTGAGGCCCCTTCAACTACGGGTAAAGAGTCCCCATAAAGACAAGCTAGTTTTCTCATATCGTGTTGTAAGATCCTATTTGATATCTGCTCTTTGTTTATGTGAAAAGTTAGATAAAAATGGCAGTTCATGTATTTTCCCTTTATCTTACCAAGTGGTCCTTTGTATCCTCATCAAATGACACAGCCCAATGCAGAGCACATCTTCCTGACATAATAAATGCCATACTTGTACTTTCTTGAAAGTCAGAGTAATTTAGAATCACCAGTGTGACGAGGCAACATGGCGCCTCACAGCACTGCACCCGTGAGCCTGGGCTGGAGAAAGGCCCCAGCACTTCTGGCTGTGTGTTAATTTATTTTAATATTTCCAGATAAAGTGACAAGAGTTGAAGTAATAGCCTAACTCTGTATCCGGCATTTTCTCCTTCTTTCCTCCCATTTCTTCCTTCCACCATAAGGATTATTTAAGAGAAGCATAAAATTCGGAGGCCTGCATCCACAAGGATCAAGAAATTCAAGGCAGAAGGCAATGATTTAGTGTGTCAGATATAGTTTCTGTAATGATTAAACTGACAGTTCATAATTTAAAAAATACTTCAATGCTCTTTTTTCCAACTTTAAAAGTACATCAATTTCTGACTTCAGCTGCCATGTCTTTGTAAGTTAGTAACTACTGAATTCTAGGGGAATGTTGTAAATAGCCATATACAATTTAGCATCTGATACTTCTGGTATCTAATTAATTTATTTTTATCTATGTCCTCAGAGTAGACTCTAAAATATAATGTTCCTAGAATATTAATTTAGGACAAAACTCTTGAAAACTATTTTTCTACTCTTACAAGAAAAAAAGGGGTTTATTCCATTACAATTCTAAATGAGTCAATTACTCATTATTTATATATAACCAACACATGGGAAATTGTAAAATTACTTAATTTAATATTAAAGTGCTTCAGGAATATCTGTTAATAAAATAGAAAATACTCATTCATCCAATCAACCGTGAGCATCTACTACGTGCTTCTTAGGAGGCATCAGGGAACAAAGGGACCGAGCTGATGTCCTAATGAGGACAAGAGGACAATCAGCAATGAGCATCACAAGTAATTAGGTGGCCCTGTATGCAGAGGAGGACAGGGCTGCTCGGGGGACGGCAGGGGCAGGGGGCGGTGGGGCCTGGGAACAGAGGGACCTGGACTGGCAGAAGTGAGGCTGGGAGGTCCAGAGGGTCGGCTTGCAGGCGGCTGCCTGGGCCAGTGCTAGGACCCAGCGGTCACTCTGCCCAGGAGCTGCAACCTGTCTGGGCTCTGGCCACTGGTGAAGCCCAGATGTGGGGGAGGGCTGAGGTAGGGAGACCAGTGGAGGAAAGAATGGCCAGACTGTGCCCATGTCCTGAAGGCACAGCAGACGGGCTCCTGAAGCCTGGACGGGGATGGGGAGAGCAAAAGGGACAGCCCAGCTTTGGGTCTTAGAGCCTGGAGACATGGGAAGATTGCAGGTTGGGTGAGGGATCGGGAGTTCAGTTTGCTGTTGCAAGTTGGAGATGGTTGTGGACCTCTAAGAGGAGATGCTGGTGGTTTCAGAGTCTGAGTCTGCAGAGCAGGAGAGAGGTCTAGGCTGGGGATTCAGGCTTCAGACTCACCTACAGAGAGGTGAGAGTGGGTGAAATTCCCCATGGAAGACCACAGCTAGAGCAGGGGAGAGACCAGGACTGAGCAGGGAAGTGCACTGCTCCTGGGAAGGTAGGAGAGTGAAAGGATGGACAGGGAGCTCAGGAGGCAGCGTGCAGAGTTTGAGTTTACTAGACTTTCACCTGCCAATCACAACATATGTATTAGCTTGCTTAAACGTCACCAAATCTCAGAAAAGGACACTGTGAAACGATGGCACAAGGGGCAGCCTGGATGTGGCCACCATCTGTCTCACAGCCATTAGGGATGCCATTCAAGTCTTGGTGAGGGGGGTTGTGCACAAACTGCACGGCTGTACAGTGTGGCCACCATTACAGCAGATCCAGGGCAGGTCATCCTCACTGAAGGCCCCCCTACCTCCTACCAGCCAGGGGAGCAGGGGCCGGTTCTGCTACTCGTGGTTCCTCAGACTCCCCATCTGCACACCACAATGACTGACAGCACACCCCCCGGGCTCACTGGAGGACCCAGCAGGGCAGCAAGCAGGAGGCAGCACCCATTTGGGCCACAGCTGCTGCCATATCATCAGCACCGTCACCTCAGAAAGGGAGCGAGACTTCGCTGGAATGCCTGAGTAGCTCGCCCAGGGTCGCACACTGGGTAAGCAGCAGAGTGCTGCCCAGAATCCAGGACACTCAGAGCAGACTTTTTACTCTGCAAAAATGAATGACACTCAAATAAAGCCAAAACATGATGACTCAGGTTTGTGTATTTGTTTTCTAAATGTTAAGGTTCCTTAAAATATTAAGTCAAATTAGCATGTGCATTTTTTATAAAGGTATCATTGATATACAATCACATGAGCAACATTGTGCTTACTAGACTCCCCCCAGCAAGTCTCCCCCACATACCCCATTATAGTCACTGTCCATCAGCGTACTAAGATGCTACAGTTACTTACTTGTCTTCTCTGTGTTACACTGCCTTCCCCGTCGCCACCCCAACGTTATGTGTGCTAATCCTAATGCCCCTTTTTCCCCTTATACCTCCCTTCCCACCCACCCTCCCCAAGCCCTTTCCCTTTGGTGACTATAAGTCCATTCTTGGGTTCTGTGAGTCTGCTGCTGTTTTGTTCCTTCAGTTTTTGCTTTGTTCTTATACTGCACAGATGAGTGATATCATTTCGTACTTGTCTTTCTCCACCTGGCTTATTTCACAGAGCATAATACCCTCTACCTCCATCCATGTTGTTGCAAATGGTAGGATTTGTTTCTTTCTTATGGCTGAAGAGTATTCCATTGTGTATATGTACAGCATCTTCTTTATCCATTTATCTACTGATGGACACTTAGGTTGCTTCCATATCTTGGCTATAGTAAAGAGTGCTGCGATAAACATAGGGGTGCATATGTCTTTCTGAATCTGGGATCCTGTATTCTTAGGGTAAATTCCTAGGAGTGGAATTCCTGGGTCAAACGGTATTTCTATTTTTAGTATTTTGAGGAACCTCGATACTGCTTTCCACAATGGTTGAACTAGTTTACATTCCCACGAGCAGTGTAGGAGGGTTCCCCTTTCTCCGCATCCTCACCAGCATTTGTCGTTCTTAGTCTTTTCAATGCTGGCCATCCTAACTGGTGTGAGGTGATACCTCATTGTGGTTTTAATTTGCATTTCTCTGATGAGTAGGGATGTGGAGCATCTTCTCATGTGCCTGTTGGCCATATGAATTTCTTCTTTGGAGAAGTGTCTATTTATACCCTCTGCCCATTTTTTAATCGGGTTATTTGTTTTTGGTTGTTGAGGAGTGTGAGCTCTTTATATATTTTGGATGTCAACCCCTTATCGGATATATCATTCATGAATATATTCTCCCATACTGTAGGGTGTCTTTTTGTTCTACTGGTGGTGTCCTTTGCTGTACAGAAGCGTTTCAGCTTGATATAGTCCCACTTGTTCATTTTTGCTTTTGTTTCCCTTGCCCGGGGAGATTTGTTCATGAAAAAGTTGCTCGTGTTTATATTCAAGAGAGTTTTGCCTATGTTTTCTTCTAAGTTTTTTATGGTTTCATGACTTACATTCAGGTCTTTGATCCATTTCGAGTTTACTTTTGTGTATTAAGTTAGACAGTAATCCAGTTTCATTCTCTTACATGTAGCTTTCCAGTTTTGCCAACACCAGTTGTTGAAGATACGCATATTTCTTTAAATTAACACATTTCTATTTTCTATATTAAAATGGTTTCAAGACTTCCGGGAAGATGGCGGTGTGAGCAGGGCGGCAGAAATCTCCTCCCAACACTTTATTTATCTATGAAAACACAGAAAATACATCTATTCCTAAAAGAGAGACGAGAATACACAGGAAAGCGCACAGCGTGCAGCTACACCTGAGAGCACTCGGCACCCCAAGAGGTGGTTAAGATACGGAGCCGCGACCCAGCGGGACCCAAGCACTCCCCCACCCCAGCGCACTGGCGGGAGGAGAGGATTCAGAGCAGGGAGGGAGTGGAAGTACACCCCGCGAAGTAGCCAGCCCCGGAGATCTGCGCAGGGAGCGCTGACCCACATTGCGCAGTGCAGCGGAGATAGGAGACACAGAGGGGCAGAATCTGAGCGGGGAACGCATCAGGATGCTTGCAGCCGGCTCCAGGGAAGGAGAAAAAAAAAGCGCGCGCTTTCTTCGGCGGTCTTAAAGGGACAGGAGCCCAGCAGAGGAGCCGGATTGCCCCAGCACACTCAGCCCAGCAGGCTGGGAGTCCAGGGGAGTTTCAGACGCCTTACCTGGCGACTGAGGAAGCGTAGCCATACTTACACTTCTCACTGACATCAACAGCCTCCTATTCGTTCCCACCGCTGCCAGAGCGATAAAGGGCCCTGCTGAGCAGCGCAGTCACAACTGTGGAATAGTGGGGCAATAGCGCCACCTACAGCATTCCCACACAATCTACGTCCGGTGGGCATTTTTTTGTTTTTTGTTTTGTTTTTCTTTTTTCTTTTCTTTCTTATTTTCTTTTTTCTTTCTTTCTTTCTTCTTTCTTTTCTATTTTTACCCGTTTTTTTTCTTCTCTTTTTAAAATCTTAAAGAGCCCAGCTGACATACGTGGCAACTATCCAGTGACCAATTCTACAGCCATGAAAAGACAGAGGAATATGGTTCAGACCAAAATCAACCAGACAACCCCAGAGAGGGAGTCTGAAGGGATGGAAATGCACAGTCTTCCTGAAAAAGAATTCAGAATAAAAGTCATAACCATGCTGATGGACGTACAGAGAAATGTGCAAGAGCTGAGGGAGGAAGTGAGGGAAGTGAGGAAAGACAATGCAGAAATCAGACAAGCGATCGACAGGCTTAACAGAGGAATGGATGAGATGCAAGAGACTGTTAATGGAATAGAAAACAGAGAACAGGAGTACAGAGCAGCTGAGGCAGAGAGAGATAAAAGGATTTCTAGGAATGAAAGAATATTAAGACAACTGTGTGACCAATCCAAACGGAACAATATTCGCATTATAGGAGTACCAGAGGAAGAAGACAGAGAAAAAGGGATAGAAAGTGTCTTTGAAGAAATAATTGCTGAAAACTTTCCCTCGCTGGGGGAAGGAAGTAGTCTCGCAGTCCACCGAAGCTCATAGATCTCCCAACACAAGGGACCCAAGGAAGACAACACCAAGACACATAATAATTAAGATGGCAAAGATCAAAGATAAAGACAGGGTATTAAAGGCAGCTAGAGAGAGAAAAAGATCACCTACAAAGGAAAACCCATCAGACTATCATCAGACTTCTCAACAGAAACCTTACAGGCCAGAAGAGAATGGCATGATATATTTAACGTTATGAAACAGAAGGGCCTCGAACCAAGAATATTGTATCCAGCACGATTATCATTTAAATATGATGGAGGGATTAAACAATTTCCAGACAAACGAAAGTTGAGAGAGTTTGCCTCTCATAAACCACCACTACAGGATATCTTAAATGGACTGCTCTAGATGGAAGCACACCTAAGGCTAAAAAGATGTCACCAGAGAAAATAAAATCATAGCAAAGGAAGCAGACCATCCAAATACTAACTAAAGGCAAAGAATAAAACACCTAGTATAGAAAGAATGGAGGAGGAGGAATAAGAAGGGAGAGAAATAAAGAAACATCACACTGTGTTTACAATAACTTAACAAGAAAGTTAAGTTAGATTGTTAGATAGTAAAGAAGCAACCCTTGAACCCTTGGTAACCACAAATCTAAAGCAGCAATGGCAATAAGTACTTACATATCAATAATCACCCTAAATGTAAATGGACTGAATGCACCAATCAAAAGACACAGAGTAACAGAATGGATAAAAAAGCAAGACCCATCTATATGCTGCCTACAAGAAACTCACCTCAAATCCAAAGATATACACTAAAAGACTAAAAGTGAAGGGATGGAAAAAGATATTTCATGCAAACAACAAAGAGAAAAAAGCAGGTGTTGCAGTACTTGTATCAGACAAAATAGACTTCAAAACGAAGAAAGTAGCAAAAGATAAAGAAGGACATTACATAATGATAAAGGGGTCAGTCCAACAAGAAGATATAACCATTATAAATATATATGCACCCAACACAGGAGCGCCAGCATATGTGACACAAATACTAACAGAATTAAAGGAGGAAATAGACAGCAATGCATTCATCTTAGGAGACTTCAACACACCACTCACTCCAGAGGACAGATCAACCAGACAGAAAATAAGTAAAGGCACAGAGGCACTGAACAACACACTAGAACAGATGGACCTAACAGACATTTACAGAACTCTACACCCAAAAGCAACAGGATACACATTCTTCTCAAGTGCACATGGAACATTTTCCAGAATAGACCACATACTAGGCCACAAAAAGAACCTCAGTAAATTCAAAAATATTGAAATCCTACCAACCAACTTCTCAGATCACAAAAGTATAAAACTAGAAATAAATTTTAGAAAGAAATCAAAAAGGCTCACAATTACATGGAGACTTAAAACACTCTCCTAACTAATCAATGGGTTAACGACCAAATCAAAACAGAAATCAAAGAATATATGGAGACTAATGACAACAATAACACAAAGCCACAACTTCTGTGGGACGCAGCAAAGGCAGTTCTAAGAGGAAAGTATATTGCAATCCAAGCCTATTTAAAGAAGGAAGAACATTCCCAAATGAATAGTCTAAAGACACAATTACTGAAATTGGAAAAGAAGAACAAATGAGGCCCAAAGTCAACAGAAGGAGGGACATAATAAAGATTAGAGAAGAAATAAATAAAATTGAGAAGAATAAAACAATAGAAAAATCAATAAAACCAAGAGCTGGTTCTTTGAAAAAATAAACAAAATAGATAAACCCCTAGCCAGACTCATTAAGAGAAAAAGAGAATCTACACACATAAACACAATCAGAAATGAGAAAGGAAAAATCACGACGGACCCCACAGAAATACAAAGAATTATAAGAGAATATTATGAGAATCTATATGCTAACAAGCTGGAAAACATAGAAGAAATGGACAACTTCTTAGAAAAATACAACCTCCCAAGACTGACCAAGCAAGAAACAGAAAAACTAAACAGACCAATCACCAGCGACGAAATCGAACTGGTAATCAAAAAACTACCCAAGAACAAAACCCCTGGACCAGATGGATTCACCTCTGAATTCTACCAGACATATAGAGAAGAAATAACACCGATTCTCCTTAAAGTTTTCCAAAAAATAGAAGAGGAGGGAATACTTCCAAACTCATTCTATGAAGCCAGCATCACTCTAATACCAAAACATGGCAAAGACCTCACCAAAAAAGAAAATTACAGACCAATATCCCTGATGAACGTAGATGCAAAAATACTCAACAAAATATTAGCAAACCGAATTCAAAAATACATCAAGAGGATCATACACCATGATCAAGTGGGATTCATCCCAGGGGTGCAAGGATGGTACAACATTCGAAAATCCATCAACATCATCCACCACATCAACAAAAAGAAGAACAAAAACCACATGATCATCTCCATAGATGCTGAAAAAGCATTTGACAAAATTCAGCATCCATTCCTGATTAAAACTCTCAACAAAATGGGTATAGAGGGCAAGTACCTCAACATCATAAAGGCTATATATGACAAACCCACAGCTAACATCATACTTAACGGCGAGACGCTGAAAGCTTTTCATCTAAGATCGGGAAAAAGACAGGGATGCCCACTCTCTCCACTGTTATTCAACATAGTACTGGAGGTCCTAGCCACAGCAATCACACAAAACGAAGACATACAAGGCACCCAGACTGGTAAAGAAGAAGTCAAACTGTCACTATTTGCAGATGACATGATACTGTACATAAAAAACCCTGAAGATTCCATTCCAAAACTACTAGAACTAATATCTGAATTCAGCAAAGTTGCAGGATACAAAATTAACACACAGAAATCTGTTGCTTTCCTATACACTAATGATGAACTAACAGAAAGAGAAATCAGGAAAACAATTCCATTCACAATTGCACCAAAAAGAATAAAATACCTAGGAATAAACCTAACGAAGGAAGTGAAAGACCTGTACTCTGAAAACTACAAGACATTCCTATGAGAAATTAAAGAGGACACTAACAAATGGAAATGCATCCCATGCTCTTGACTAGAAAGAATAAATATTGTCAAAATGGCTATACTACCTAAAGCAATCTACAGATTCAATGCAATCCCTACCAAACTACCAACAGCTTTCTTCAATGAACTGGAACAAATAATTCTAAAATTCATATGGAACCACAAAAGACCCCGAATAGCCAAAGCAATCCTGAGAAGGAGGAATAAAACAGGGGGAATTACACTCCCTGAGTTCAAGCTCTACTACAAAGCCACAGTAATCAAGACAATTTGGTATTGGCACAAAAACAGACCCACAGACCAGTGGAACAGAATAGAAAATCCAAACATTAACCCAAACATACACAGTCAATTAATATTTGATAAAAGTGCCTTGGATATACAATGGGGAGATGACAGCCTCTTCAGCAGCTGGTGTTGGAAAAACTGGACACCTACATGTAAGAGAATGAAACTGGACTACTGTCTAGCCCCATACACAAAGGTAAGCTCAAGGTGGATCAAAGACTTGAATGTAAGTCATGAAACCATAAAACTCTTAGAAAAAAACATAGGCAAAAATCTCTTGGACATAAACATGAGCGACTTCTTCATGAACATATCTCCCCGGGCAAGGAAACAAAAGCAAAAATGAACAAGTGGGACTATATCAAGCTGAAAAGCTTCTGTACAGCAAAGGACACCATCAGTAGAACAAAAAGACATCCTACAGTATGGGAGAATATATTCATAAAAACGTATCTGATAAAGGGTTGACATCCAAAATATATAAAGAACTCATGCACCTTAACAAACAGAAAGCAAATAATCCAATTAAGAAATGGGCAGAGGACATGAATAGACACTTCTCCAAAGAAGAAATTCAGATGGCCAACAGGCACATGAAAAGATGCTCCACATCGCTAATCATCAGAGAAATGCAGATTAAAACCACAATGAGATATCACCTCACACCAGTGAGGATGGCCAACATCCAAAACACAAACAAGAACAAATGTTGGCGAGGATGTGGAGAAAAGGGAACCCTCCTACACTGCTGGTGGGACTGCAAATTAGTTCAACCATTGTGGAAAGCAGTATGGAGGTTCCTCAAAAAACTCAAAATAGAAATACCATTTGACCCAGGAATTCCACTCCTAGGAATTTACCCTAAGAATGCAGCAGCCCAATTTGAAAAGGACAGATGCACCCCTATGTTTATTGCAGCACTATTTACAATAGCCAGAAATGGAAGCAACCTAAGTGTCCATCGATAGATGAATGGATAAAGAAGATGTGGTACATATACACAATGGAATATTATTCAGCCATAAGAAGAAAACAAATCCTACCATTTGCAACAACATGGATGGAGCTAGAGGGTATTATGCTCAGTGAAATAAGCCAAGCCGAAAAGACAAGTATCAAATGATTTCACTCATATGTGGAGTATAAGAACAAAGAAAAAATACTGAAGGAACAAACAGCAGCAGACTCACAGAACCCAAGAATGGACTAATAGTTACCAAAGGGAAAGGGACTGGGGAAAATGGGCGGGAAGGGAGGGATAAGAGGGAAAAAGGGGCATTACGATTAGCAGATGTAATGTTGGGGGGGCACGGGGAGGGCAGTACAACTCAGAGAAGACAAGTAGTGATTCTATAGCATCTCACTACGCTGATGGACAGTGACTGTAATGGGGTTGGTGGGAGGGACCTGATGAAGGGGTAGTTTAATAATCGTAATATTGCACATGTAATTGTAAATTAATGATAATAAAATAAATTATATTATATATATATAAAAAAGAAATTCTGAAGTGTGTTTAGCATCTCTGAGGCCATATCAGAGTCCGGTGAGGCAGCACGGGCCTTACACCTCAGCTGTAGAGGCCAAAGTGCACACAGCCCTGGAGGATCACCTCTATGTGTATCCCCCAGACACTACTGGCAGGTGGGGCAGGAAGGGGGAGATGACTGACTGAGGCCCCCAAGAGCGCTGGTGCCATCCTGGGCCAACACTAGGGGTGCTGCAGCAGCTTCCTCACTCCCTCTGGACCAGGGAGATTGCTCACTGAAGTCTCCCTGCTCAAAGATTCTAGATTTTGTGCCCTTGTGAGCAGAATTTAAGCCAAGACTTTCTGTGCCTGGATTACATCATGGATCTTGGCAGCTGCCCAACCAGATCTGACCCCCATAGGATCCTGTCCCCACATAGCTGCGAGGTCAGCAAGATGGTGGGGGGGCACGGGGCGAAGGGGACCAAAGTGGGAATGTGTTCCAACATGGCCGGTAAAGGAGGGGCAGGTGTGAGACACAGGTTCACGGAACAAAGACTTTAAAACTTAAATATCTCTTTTGGGGGGGGTTTACTAAGGTATTATTGATATACACTCTTATGAAGGTTTCACATGAAAAAACAATGTGGTTACTAGATTTACCCATATTGTCAAGTCCCCACCCATACCCCAATGCAGTCACTGTCCATCAGTGTAGTAAGATGCCACAGATTCACTGTTTGCCTTCTCTGTGCTATACTGTTTTCCCCGTGATCCCCCACACCATGTGTACTAAACATAATACCCCACAATCCCCATCTCCCACCCTCCGACACCCCTCCCTTTGGTAACCACTAGTTCCTTCTTGGAGTCTCTGAGTCTGCTGCTATTTTGTTCCTTCAGTTTTGCTGCATTGTTATACTTCACAAATGAGGGAAATCATTTGGCACTTGTCTTTCTCTGCCTGGCTTATTTCACTGAGCATAATATCCTCCAGCTCCATCCATGTTGTAGCAAATGGTAGGATTTGTTTCTTTCTTATGGCTGAATAGTATTCCATTGTATATATGTACCACATCTTCTTTATCCACTCATCTACTGATGGACACTTAGGTTGCTTCCATATCTTGGCTACTGTAAATAGTGCTGCAATAAACATAGAGGTGCATATGTCTTTTTGAGTCTGAAAAGTTGTATTCTTTGGGTAAATTCCAAGGAGAGCAATTCCCAGGTCAAATGTATTTCTTTTTTTAGATTTTTGAGGAACCTCCATATTGCTTTCCACAATGGGTGAACTAGCTTACATTCCCACCAGCAGTGTAGGAGGGTTCCCCTTTCTCTACATCCTTGCCAGCATTTGCTGTTCTTAGTCTTTTCGATGCTGGCCATCCTTACTGGTGTGAGGTGATATCTCGTTGTGGGTTTAATTTTCATTTCCCTGATGATTAGTGATGTGGAGCATCTTTTCATATGTCTGTTGGCCATCTGAATTTCTTCTTTGGAGAACTGTCTCTTCATATCCTCTGTCCATTTTTAATTGGGTTATTTGCTTTTTGGGTGTTGAGGCATATAAGCTCTTTATATAGTTTGGATGTTAACCCCTTGTCGGATATGTCATTTACAAATATATTCTCCCATACTGTAAGATGGTTTTTCTGTTGACGGTGTCCTTTGCTGTACAGAAACTTTTTAGTTTGATGTAGTCCCATGAGTTCATTTTTGCTTTTGTTTCCCTTGCTCGAGGAGATGCGTTCAGGAAGAAGTTGCTCCCACTTATATTGAGGAGATTTTTGCCTATGTTGTCTTCAAAGAGTTTTATGCTATCATGACTTACACTCAGCTCCTTGATCCATTTTGAGGTTACTTTTGTGTATGGGGTTAAACAATAATCCTGTTTCATTCTCTTGCATGTAGCTGTCCAGTTTTGCCAACACCAGCTATTGAAGAGGCTGTCATTTCCCCATTGTATGTCCATGGCTCCTTTATCACGTATTAATTGACCACATATGGTTGGCTTTATATCACGGTCTCTAGTCTGTTCCATTGGTCTATGGCTCTGTTCTTGTGCCAGTATCAATTTGTCTTGATTACTGTGGCTTTGTAGTAGAGCTTGAAGTTGGGGGGCATAAACCCCTAGCTTTATTCTTCCTTCTCAGGATTGCTTTGGCTATTAGGGGTCTTTTGTGGTTCCATATGAATTTTAGAACGATTTTCTCTAGTTTGTTAAAGAATGCTGTTGGTATTTTGATAGGAATTGCATTGAATCTGTAGATTGATTTAAGCAGGATGGCCATTTTGACAATCAATATAAATTCTTCCTATCCATGAGCATGGGATGTGTTTCCATTTATTGGTATCTTTTTTAATTTCTCTCATGAGTATCCTGTACTTTTCAGAGTATAGGTCTTTCACTTCCTGGGTTAGGTTTATTCCTAGGTATTTTATTCTTTTTGATGCAACTGTGAATGGAATTTTTTTCCTGATTTCTCTCTCTGCTAGTTCATTGTTAGTGTATAAGAATGCTACAGATTTCTGCATATTAATTTTGTATCCCACAACTTTGCTGAATTCAGATATTAGATATAGTAGTTTTGGAGTGGATTCTTCAGGGTTTATGTACAATATCATGTCATCTGCAAACAAGCACAGTTTAATTTCTTCCTTGTCAATCTGGATGCCTTTTATTTCTTTGTGTTGTCTGATTGCTGTGGCTAGGACCTCGAGTACTATGTTGAATAGAAGTGGGGAGAGGGGCATCCTTGTCTTGTACCTGATCTTAAAGTAAAAGCTTTCAGCCTCTCATTGTTAAGTATAATGTTGGCTGTGGGTATGTCATATATGGCCTTTATTATGTTGAGGTATTACCCTCTATACCCATATTGTTGAGAGTTTTTGCCATGAATGGATGTTGAATTCTGTGAAATGTGTTTTCAGCATTGATGGAGATGATCATGTGGTTTTTGTCCTTCTTTTGTTGATGTAGTGGATGATGTTGATGGATTTTCAAATGTTGTACCATCCTTGCATATGTGGAATAAATCCTACTTGATCATGATGGATGATCTTTTTGATGTATTTTTGAATTGGGTTTGCTAATTTTTTTTAAGTTTATTTTGGTATCATTAGTCTACAATTACATGTGCAATATTATGGTGATTACACTAACCCCTTCATCAGGTCCCCCCTACCAACCCCATTACCGTCACTGTACATCAGCATATAGAGATGCTATAGAGTCACTACTTGTCTTCTCTGGGTTCTACAGCCCTCCCCGTGCTCCCCTAACATTACATCTACTAATCGTAATGCCCATTTTTCCCCCTTGTCCCTCCCTTCCCACCCATCCTCGCCAGTCCCTCTCCCTTTGGTAACTTTTAGTCCATTCTTGGGTTCTGTGAGTCTGCTGCTGTTTTGTTCCTTCAGTTTTTGCTTTGCTCTTCTACTCCACAGATGAGTGAAATCATTTGGTACTTGTCTTTCTCCACCTGGCTTAGTTCACTGAGCATGATACCCTCTAGCTCCACCCATGTTGTTGCAAATGGTAGGATTTGTTTTCTTCTTATGGCTGTATAATATGCCATTGTGTATATGTACCACACCTTCTTTATCCATTCATCTACTGATGGACACTTAGGTTGCTTCCATTTCTTGGCTATTGTAAATAGTGCTGCGATAAACATAGGGGTGCATCTGTCTTTTTCAAACTGGGCTGCTGCATTCTTAGGGTAAACTCCTAGGAGTGGAATTTTGGGGTCAAATGGTATTTCTATTTTGAGTTTTTTGAGGAACCTCCATACTGCTTTCCACAATGGTTGAACTAATTTGCATTCCCACCAGAAGTGTAGGAGGGTTCCCTTTTCTCCACATCCTCGCCAACATTTGTTGTTGTTTGTGTTTTGGATGTTGGCTATCCTCACTGGTGTGAGGTGTTATCCCATTGAGGTTTTTAATCTGCATTTCTCTGATAATTAGTGATGTGGAGCATTTTTTCATGTGCCTCTTGGCCATCTGAATTTCTTCTTAGGAGAAGTGTCTATTCATTTCCTCTGCCCATTTTTTAATTGCACTATTTGCTTTTTGTTTGTTGAGGTGCATGAGTTCTTTATATATTTTGGATGTCAACCTCTTATCGGATACGTCATTTATGAATATATTCTCCCATACTGTAGGGTATCTTTTTGTTCTACTGGTGGTGTCCTTTGCTGTACAGAAGCGTTTCAGCTTGATATAGTCCCACTTGTTCATTTTTGCTTTTGTTTCCCTTGCCCGGGGAGAAAGGTTCAGAAGAAGTCGCTCATGCTTATGTCCAAGAGATTTTTGCCTATATTTTTTTCTAAGAGGTTTATGGCTTCATGACTTACATTCAGGTCTTTGATCCACCTTGAGTTTACCTTTGTGTATGGGTTAGACAGTAGTCCAGTTTCATTCTCTTACACGTAGCTGTCCAGTTTTTCCAACACCAGCTGCTGAAGAGGCTGTCATCTCCCCAATGTATATCCAAGGCTCCCTTATCAAATATTAATTAACTCTTTATGTTTGGGTTAATTTTGGTTTTTCTATTCTATTCCAGTGGTCTGTGGGTCTCTTTTTGTGCCAATACCAAATTGTCTTAATTACTGTGGCTTTGTAGTAGAGCTTGAAGTCAGGGAGCATAATTCCCCGTTTTATTCCTCCTTCTCAGGATTGCTTTGGCTATTCGGGTCTTTTGCGGTTCCATATGAATTTTAGAATTATTTGTTCCAATTCATTGAAGAATGCTGTTGGTATTTTGATCTGGATTGCATTGAAACTGTATATTGCTTTAGGTAGTATAGCCATTTTGACAGTATTTATTCTTCCTAGCCAAGAGGATGGGATGAATTTCCATTTCTTAGTGTCCTCTTTAATTTCTCTTAGGAGTATCTTGTAGTTTTAAGAGTACAGGTCTTTCACTTCCTTCGTTAATTTATTCCTAGGTTTTTTATTCTTTTTGATGCAATTGTAAATGGAATTGTTTTTCTGTTTCTCTTTCTGTTAGTTCATCGTTACTGTATAGGAAAGCAACAGATTTCTGCGTGTTAATTTTGTATCCTGCAACTTTGCTGAATTCAGATATTAGTTCTAGTAGTTTCGGAGTGCAGTCTTTAGGGTTTTTTATGTACAATATCATGTCATCTGCAAATAGTGACAACTTGACTTCTTCTTTACCAATCTGGATGCCTTATATGTCTTTGTTTTTTCTGATTGCTGTGGCTAGGACCTCCAGTACTATGTTGAATAACAGTGGAGAGAGTGGGCATCCCTGTCTTGTTCCTGATCTTGGATGAAAGGCTTTTAGCTTCTCGCTGTTAAGTATGATGTTAACTGTGGGTTTGTCATATATGGCCTGTATGATGTTGAGGTACTTGCCGTTTATACCCATTTTGTTGAGAGTTTTAATCATGAATGGATGCTGAATTTTGTCAAATGCTTTTTGTGCATCTATGGAGATGATCATGTCGTTTTTGTTCTTCTTTTTCTTGATGTTGTGGATGATGTTGATGGATTTTCGAATGTTGTACCATCCTTGCATCCCTGGGATGAATCCCACTTGATCGTGGTGTATGATCCTCTTGATGTATTTTTGAATTCGATTTGCTAATATTTTGTTGAGTATTTTTGCATCCATGTTCATCAGGGATGTTGGTCTATAGTTTTCTTTTTTGGTGAGGTCTTTGCCAGGTTTTGGTATTAGAGTGAGGCTAGCTTCATAGAATGAGTTTGGAAGTATTCCCTCCTCTTCTATTTTTTGGAAAACTTTAAGGAGAATGGGTGTTATTTCTTCTCTATATGTCTGGTAGAATTCAGAGGTGAATCCTTCTGGTCCGGGGATTTTGTTCTTGGGTAGTTTGTTGATTACTGATTCAATTTCGTTGCTGGTGATCGATCTGTTTAGTTTTTCTGTTTCTTTTTTGATCAGCTTTGGAAGACTGTATTTTTCTAAGAAGTTGTCCATTTCTTCTAGGTTTTCCAGCTTGTTAGCATATAGATTCTCATAATATTCTCTTATAATTCTTTGTATTTCTGTGGGATCCGTTGTGATTTTTCCTTTCTCATTTCTGATTCTGTTTATGTGTGTAGATTCTCTTTTTCTCTTAATGAGTCTGGCTAGGGGTTTATCTATTTTGTTTATTTTTTCAAAGAACCAGCTCTTGGTTTCATTTATTTTTTCTATTGTTTTATTCTTCTCAATTTTATTTATTTCTTCTCTGATCTTTATTATGTCCCTCCTTCTGATGACTTTGGGCCTCATTTGTTCTTCTTTTTCCAATTTCAGTAATTGTGTCTTTAGACTATTCATTTGGGAATGTTCTTCCTTCTTTAAATAGGCCTGGATTGCAATATACTTTCCTCTTAGAACTGCCTTTGCTGCGTCCCACAGAAGTTGTGGCTTTGTGTTGTTGTTGTCATTTGTCTCCATATACTCTTTGATTTCTGTTTTGATTTGGTCATTCACCCATTGATTAATTAGGAGCACGTTGTTAAGTGTCCATGTACTTGTGAGCCTTTTGTTTTCTTTCTAAAATTTAATTCTAGTTTAATACCTTTATGATCTGAGAACTTGGTTGGTAGAATTTCAATATTTTCGACTTTACTGAGGTCCTTTTTGTGGGCTAGTATGTGGTCTATTCTGGAAAATGTTCCATGTGCACTTGAGAAGAATGTGTATCCTGTTGCTTTTGGGTGCAGAGTTCTGTAGATGTCTGTTAGGTCCGTCTGTTCTAATGTGTTGTTCAGTGCCTCTGTATCTTTACTTATTCTGTCTGGTTGATCTGTCCTTTGGAGTGAGTGGTGTGTTGAAGTCACCTAAAACGAATGCATTGCTGTCTATTTCCTCCTTTAATTCTGTTAGTATTTGTTTCACATAAGCCAGCGCTCCTGTGTTGCGTGCACATATATTTATAATGGTTATATCTTCTTGTTGGGCAGACCCCTTTATCATTATGTAATGTCCTTCTTTATCTCTTGTTACTTTTTTCATTTTGAAGTCTATTTTCTCTGATACAAGTACTGCAACACCTGCTTTTTTCTCCTTGTTGTTTGCATGAAATATCTTTTTCCATCCCTTCACTTTTAGTCTGTGTATATCTTTGGGTTTGAGGTGAGTCTCTTGTAAGCAGCATATAGATGGGTCTTGCTTTTTTATCCATTCAGTGACTCTATGTCTTTTGATTGGTGCATTTAGTCCACTTACATTTAGGGTGATTATTGATAGATATGTACTTATTGCCATTGCTGGCTTTAGATTCGTGGTTACCAAAGGTTCAGGGGTTGCTTCTTAACCATTTAACAATCTAACTTAACTTTCTTGTTACTGTAAACACAGTGTGATGTTTCTTTACTTCTCTCCCGTCTTATTCTTCCTCCTTCATTCTTTACATACTAGGTGTTTTATTCTTTGCCTTTAGTTAGTATTTGGATGGTCTGCTTTCTTTGCTATGATTTTATTTTCTCTGGTGACATCTCTTTAGCCTTAGGAGTACTTCCCTCGAGAGCAGTTCCTTTAAGATGTCCTGTAGAGGTGGTTTATGGGAGGCAAATTCTCTCAGCTTTTGCTTGTCTGGAAATTGTTTAATCCCTCAGTCATATTTGAATGATAATCGTGCTGGATAAAGTATTCTTGGTTCGAGGCCCTTCTGTTTCATTGCGTTAAATATATCATGCCATTCTCTTCTGGCCTGTAAGGTTTCTGTTGAGAAGTCTGATGATAGTCTGATGGGTTTTCCTTTGAAGGTGATCTTTTTTCTTTCTCTAGCTGCCTTTAATACTCTGTCCTTATCTTTGGTTTTTGCCATTTTAGTTATTATGTGTCTTGGTGATGTCTTCCTGGGGTCCCTTGTGTTAGGAGATCTGTGGGCTTCCATGGACTGCGAGACTATTTCCTTCCCCAGCATGGGGAAGTTTTCAGCAATTATTTCTTCACAGACACTTTCTATCCCTTTTTCTCTCTCTTCTAACTCTGGTATTCCTGTAATGCGAATATTGTTCCATTTGGATTGGTCACACAGTTCTCTTAATATTCTTTCATTCCTAGGGATCCTTTTATCTCTCTCTGCCTCAGCTGCTCTGTATTCCTTTTCTCCGATTTCTATTGCATTAACCGTCTCTTGCATCTCATCTAGTCTGCTGCTAAACCCATCGATGGCTTGTCTCATTTTTGCATTGTCTTTCCTGACTTCCCTCACTTCCTCCCTCAGCTCTTGCATATTTCTCTGTAGATCCATCAGCATGGTTATGACTTTTATTTTGAATTCTTTTTCAGGAAGATTCTGCATTTCCATCCCTTCAGGTTCCCTCTCAGGAGTTGTTTGGGTCTGGGTGAGCTTGGTCTGTACCATATTCCTCTGTCTTTTTATGTTGATAGGAGTGGTCACTGGTAGGTGCCACGTATGTCAGCTGGGCTCTTTAAGACTTAAGAAAAAAAAAAAGCAAAGAAGGAAGGGAGAGAAAGAAAATAGAAAAAGAAGAAAGAAAAGAAAGAAAAAAGAAAGGGAAAAACAAAAACAGACAAACAAACAAACAAACAAACAAAATGCCCACCTGGAGTGGATTCTGTAAGGGTGCTGTAGGTGTCGATGTTGCTCCACTATTCCACAGCCGTGGCCGCGCCACTCTTTGTAGCTCTGGCTGGGGCGGGAATGCATGGGACGCTGTTGTTCTCTGTATAAAGTTTTAGTGTGGCTGCTACCTTTTCTCAGTCACCAGCCAAGGGGTCCGAAATTCCTCAGGACACCCAGCCCGCTGGGCTGAGCTTGCCAGGCGATGGTGTTCCCTCACTGGGCCCCCCACCTCTCCTAGAGCGATACAAACCGTGCGCGCATTTCTCTTGTCCCGGGGCGCTGGCTGCACGGACCCGGCACGTTCCCGGCTCAAAACCTGCACTTTCTGCCTCTCCAATGCCCAATGCACAGCGTGAAGTGTGTCAGTGCTCCCGGCGCAGACCACCGGGGCTGGGTATTTTGCAGGCCTGCTCTTCCACTCCCTCCCGGCTCTGAATCCTCTCCTCCCGCCGGCACGGCAGGATGGGTGAGTGCTGGGTCCTGCAGGGTCGCAGCTCCGTGTCTTACCCGCCTCACGGGGTGCCAAGTCCTCTCACGTGTAGCTGCACATTGTGCGCTTTCCTGTGTATTCTGGTCTCTCTTTTAGGAATAGTTGTATTTGCTGCATTTTCGTTGATAAATAAAGTGTTGGGAGGAGATTTCTGCCGCCCTGCTCACACCGCCATCTTCCCAGAAGTTCCCGGTTTGCTAATATTTTGTTGAGTATTTTTGTATGTATGTACATCAGGGATATTGGTCTGTAATTTTCTTTTTTTGTGGTGTCTTTGCCTGGTTTTGGTATTAAAGTGATGCTGACCTCATAGAATGAGTTTGAAAGTATTCCCTCTTCTTCTACTCTTTGGAAAACTTTAATGAGGATGGGTATTAGGTCTTCACTAAATATTTGATAAAATTCAGCGGTGAAGCCATCTGGTCCAGGTCTTTTGTTCTTAGGTAGGTTTTTGATTACCAGTTCAATTTTGTTGCTGGTAATTGGTCTGTTCAGATTTTCTGTTACTTTCTTGGTCAGGCTTGGAAGGTGGTATTTTTCTAGAAAGTTGTCCATTTCTTCTAGGTTATCCAGTTTGTTGGCATATAATTTTTCACAGTATTCTCTAATAATTCTTTGTATTTCTGTGGTATCTGTAGTGATTTTTCTTTCTCACCTCTGATTCTTTTTATGTGAGTAGACTCTCTTTTTTTCTTGATAAGTCTGGCTACAGGTTTATCTATTTTGTGTATTTTCTTGAAGAACCAGCTCCTGCTTTCATTGATTTTTTATACTGTTTTATTCTTCTCAATTTTATTTATTTCTGCTGTAACCTTTATTGTGTCTCTCCTTCTACTGACTTTGGGTCTCATTTGTTCTTCCTTTTCTAGTTTCATTAATTGTGAGTTTAGACTTCTCATATAGGATTGTTCTTCTTTCCTGAGGTAGGCCTGTATTGCAATACACTTTCCTCTTAGCACAGCCTACACTGTGTCCCACAGATTTTGTGGTGTTGAATTATTGTTGTCATTTGTCTCCATATATTGCTTGATCTCTGGGGTGTTTTTTTTTTGCTATTATTAATATACAATTACATGAGCAACATTATGGTTACTAGACTCCCCCTATTATCAAGTCCCCATCACATACCCCATTGCAGTCACTGTCCATCAGCATAGAAGGATGTTATAGAATCACTACTTCTCTTCTCTGTGTAACACTGCCTTCCCCGTATACCCCCACCCCACCCCCACATATGCTACATTATGTGTGCTAATTGTAATAGCCCTTTGTCCCACTTATCCCTCCCTTCCAACCCATCTTCCCCAGTCCCTCTCCCTTTGGTAACTTTTAGTCCATTCTTGGGTTCTGTGAGTCTGCTGCTGTTTTGTTCCTTCAGTTTTTTCTTTGTTCTTCTACTCCACAGATGAGTGAAATCATTTGGTACTTGCCTTTCTCCACCTGGCTTAATTCACTGAGCATGATACCCTCTAGCTCCATCCATGTTGTTGCAAATGGTAGGATTTGTTGTCTTCTTATGGCTGAATAATATTCCATTGTGTATATGTACCACCTCTTCTTTATCCATTCATCTACTGATGGACACTTAGGTTGCTTCCATTTCTTGGCTATTGTAAATAGTGCTGCGATAAACATTGGGGTGCAAATATCTTTATGAAACTGAGCTGCTGCATTCTTAGGGTAAATTTGTAGGAGTGGAATTCCCGGGTCAAATGGTATTTCTATTTTGAGTTTTTTGAGGAACCTCCATACTGCTTTCCACAATGGCTGTATACTAAGTGACATTCCCACCAGCAGTGTAGGAGGGTTCCCCTTTCTCCACATCCTCGCCCACATTTGTGGTTGTTTGTCTTTTGGATAGCGGCCATCCTAACTGGAGTAAGGTGATATCTCATTGTGGTTTTAATTTACATTTCTCTGATGAATAGTGATGTGGAGCATCTTTTCATGTGCCTGTTGGCCATCTGAATTTTTTCTTTGGAGAACTGTCTGTTCAGCTCCTCTGCCATTTTTTAATTGGCTTATTTGCTTTTTGTTTGTTGAGGTGCGTGAGCTCTTTATATAATTTAAATGTCAAACCCTTATCGGATATGTCATTTATGAATATATTCTCCCATACTGTAGGAAGTCCTTTTGTTCTACTGATGGTATCCCTTGCTGTACAGAAGCTTTTTAGTGTGATACAGTCCCATTCGTTCATTTTTGCTTTTGCTTCCTTTGCCCAGGAAGACATGTTCATGAAGAAGCTGCTTATGTTTATGTCCAAGAGATTTTGCCTTTATTTTTTTCGAAGAGTTTTATGGTTTCATGAGTTACATTCAGGTCTTTGATCCATTTTGAGTTTACCTTTGTGTATTAAGTTAGACAGTAATCCAGTTTCACTCTCTTAAATGTAGCTGTCCAGTTTTGCCAACATCAGCTGTTGAAGAGGCTGTCATTTCCATATTGTATATCCACGGCTCCTTTATCGTACATTAATTGACCATATATGCTTGGGCTTATATCTGGGCTCTCTATTCTGTTGACTGGTCTATGGGTCTGTTCTTGTGCCAGTACCAAATTGTCTTGATTATTGTAGCTTTGTAATAGAGCTTGAAGTCAGGGAGTGTAATCCCCCCTGCTTTATTCTTCCTTCTCAGGATTGCTTGCGCTATTCGGGGTCTTTTGTGGTTCCATATGAATTTTAGAACTATTTGCTCTAGTTCATTGAAGAATGCTGTTGGTAATTTGATAGGGATTGCATTGAATCTGTAGATTGCTTAAGGAAGGATGGCCATTTTGACAATATTAATTCTTCCTAGCCAAGAACATGGGATGAATTTCCATTTATTAGTGTCCTCTTTAATTTCTCTTAAGAGTGTCTTGTAGTTTTCAGGGTATAGATCTTTCACATCCCTGGTAGGTTTATTCCTAGGTATTGTTCTTTTTGATGCAATTTTAAATGGAACTGTTTTCCTGATTTCTTGTTCTGCTAGTTCATCATTAGTGTATAGGAATGCAACAGATTTACGTGTATTAATTTTGTATCCCGCAACTTTGCTGAATTCACATTTTAGATCTAATAGTTTTGGAGTGGATTCTTTAGGGTTTTTTATGTACAGTATCATGTCATCTGCAAACAAGGACAGTTTGAGTTCTTCCTTGCGGATCTGGATGCCTTTTATTTCTTTGTGTTGTCTGATTGCCGTGGCTAGGAGCTCCAGTACAATGTTGAATAAAAGTGGGGAGAGTGGGCATCCCTGTCTTGTTCCCGATCTTAAAGGAAAGGCTTTCAGCTTTTCACTGTTAAGTATCATGTTGGCTGTGGGTTTGTCATATATGGCCTTTATTATGTTGAGGTACTTTCCCTCTATACCAATTTTGTTGAGAGTTTTTATCATGAATGGATGTTGAATTTTGTCAAATGCTTTTTCAGCATCTATGGAGATGATCATATGGTTTTTGTCCTTCTTTTTATTGAGGTAGTGGATGATGTTGATGGATTTTCGAATGCTGTACTATCCCTACATCCCTGGGATGAATCCCACTTAATCATGATGGATGACCTTTTTGATGTATTTTTGAATTCGGTTTGCTAATATGTTGTTGAGTATTTTTACATCTTTGTTCATCAGGGATATTGGTCTGTAATTTTCTTTTTTGTGGTGTCTTTGCCTGGTTTTGGTATTAAAGTGATGTTGGCCTCATAGAATGAGTTTGGGAGTATTCCCTCCCCTTCTCCTTTTTGGAAAACTTTAATGAGGATGGGTATTAGGTCTTCACTAAATGTTTGATAAAATTCAGCAGTGAACCCATCTGGTCCAGGTGTTTTGTTCTTAGGTAGTTTTTTGATTACCAATTCAATTTCTTTGCTGGTAATTGGTCTATTCAGATTTTGTTTCTTCCTGGGTCAGCCTTGGAAGGTTGTATTTTTCTAGAAAGTTGTCCATTTCTTCTAGGTTTTCCAGCTTGTTAGCATATAGATTCTCATAATATTCTCTTATAATTCTTTGTATTTCTGTGGGATCCGTCGTGACTTTTCCTTTCTCATTTCTGATTCTGTTTATGTGTGTGGATTCTCCTTTTCTCTTAATGAGTCTGGCTAGGGGTTTATCTATTTTGTTTATTTTCTCAAAGAACCAGTTCCTGCTTTCATTGGTCTTTCTATTGTTTTATTCTTCTCAATTTTATTTATTTCTGCTTTAATCTTTCTTATGTCCCTGCTTCTACTGACTTTGGGCCTCATTTGTTCTTCCTTTTCTAGTTTCATTAATTGTGAGTTTAGACTGTTCATTCGGGATTGTTCTTTCCTGAGGTAGGCGTGTATTGCAATATATTTCCCTCTTAGCACAGCTTTCACTGCATCCCACAGATTGTGTGGTGTTGAATTATTGTGGTCATTTGTCTTCATATGTTGTTTTATCTCTGTTTTTATTTGGTCATGGATCCATTGATTAGTTAGGAGTATGTTATTAATCCTCCATATGTTTGTGGGCTTTTTCGTTTTCTTTGTGTTATTTATTCCTAGTTTCATACCTCTGTGATCTGAGAAGTTGGTTGGTACAATTTCAATCTTTTTTAATTTACTAAGGTTCCTTTTGTGGCCTAATATATGATCTATTCTTGAAAATGTTCCATGTGCACTTGAAAAGAATGTGTATCCGGTTGCTTTTGGATGGAGTGTTCTGTAGATGTCCGTTAGGTCCATCTGTTCTAATTTGTTGTTCAGTGCCTCTGTCTCTTTACTTATTTTCTGTCTGGTTGATCTGTCCTCTGGAGTGAGTAGTGTGTTGAAGTCTCCTAGGATGAATGCATTGCTGTCTATTTCCTCCTTTAATTCTGTTAGTATTTGTTTCACATATGTAGGTGATACTGTGTTCGGTGCATACATATTTATAATAGTTATATCCTCTTGTTGGACTGACCCTTTTATCATTATGTAATATCCTTTGTCTCTTGTAACTTTCTTTGTTTTATAGTCTATTTTGTCTGATAGAAGTACTGCAACTCCTGCTTTTTTCTCACTATTAGTTGTGTGAAAGATCTTTTTCCATCCCTTTACTTTCAGTCTGTGTATGTCCTTGGGTTTGAAGTGAGTCTCTTGCAGGAAGCATATAGATGGGTCTTCTTTTTTTATCCATTCAGTAACTCTATGTCTTTTGATTGGTGCATTCAGACCATTTACATTTAGGGTGATTATCGATAGGTATGTACTTACTGCCATTGCAGGCTTTAGGTATGTCATTACCAAAAGGTCAAGGGCAATTCCCTTACTATCTAACAGTCTAATTTAACGTATTTTGTATACTATTAGAAACTCAACGTAAAGGTTTTTTTTTCCTCCTTTGTCTTCCTCCTCCATTCTTTGTGTGTTATGAATTATATTCTGTACTCTTTGTCTTCCCTTGAATGACATCTATTTAGCTTTAGGAATACTTCCATCTATAGGAGTCCCTCCAAAATGCCCTATAGAGGTGGTTTGTGGGACGTAAATTCTCTCAGCTCTTGCTTATCTGAAAATTATTTAATCCCTCCTTCAAATTTAAATGATAAAGACTTCGGGGAACATGGCGGCGTGAGCAGGGCGGTAGAAATCTCCTCCCAAAACCATATGTATTTATGAAAATACAACAAGTACAACTATTCCTAGAAAAGAGACCAGGAGATGCAGGACAGCACATAGCCTCAAGCTACACCTGATAGGACTCGGCACCCCGCGAGGTGGGTAAGATACGGAGCTGCGACCCGGTGGGACCCGAGCACTCCCCCACCCCAGCGCACTAGTGGGAAGAGAGGATTCAGAGCCAGGAGGGAGTGGAAGTACAGGCCTGAGAAATAACCAGCCCCGGTGATCTGCGCTGGGAGCGCTGACACACATCGTGCAGTGTAGTGGAGATTGGAGAGACAGAGGTGCAGGATCTGAGTGGGGAACGCACCTGGGACCTTGCAGCTGGCTCCTGGGAAGAACAAAAAAAGCGCACGCTTTTTTCAGCGGTCTTAAAGAGACAGGAGCCCAGCGGAGGAGCCAGATGATCCCGGCACACTCAACCCAGCAGGCTGGGAGTCCTGGGGAGTTTTGGACCCCTTAGCTGGTGAGTGGGAAAGGGTGGCCGCACTTAGACTTCCCACACAGATCAACAGCCTTCCATTTGTTCCCACCCTGGCCAAAGCTATAAAGGGCCCTGCAGAGTGACGCGGCTGCGGCTGCGGAATAGTCGAGCAACAGTGCCACCTACAGCATCCCCACAGAATCTACTCCTGGTGGGCATGTTTTTTTGTTTCTTCTTGTTTTGTTTTGTTTTTTCTCTGGTTTGGTTTTTTCTTTCTTCTTCTCTTTTTTCTTTTCTTTCTTTTTTTCTTTTCTTCGCTTTCTTTCTCTTTTTTTTCTTTCTTTTCTTTTTTTTTTCCTTTCTTTTCAAAGTCTTAAAGAGCCCAGCTGACATACATGGCACCTAACAGTAACCACTTCCATAGCCATGAAAAGACAGAGGAATATGGTCCACGCTAAGATCAACCAGACAACCCCACAGAGGGAGCCTGAAGGGATGGATATGCACACTCTTCCTGAAAAAGAATTCAGAATAAAAGTCATAACCATACTGATTGATCTACAGAGAAATGTGCAAGAGCTGAGGGAGGAAGTGAGGGAAGAGAGGAAAGACAATGCAGAAATCAGACAAGTGATCGACAGGCTTAACAGCACACTGGATGAGATGCAAGAGTCTGTTAATGGAATAGAAATCAGAGGACAGGAATACCGAGAAGCTGAGGCAGTGAGAGATAAAAGGATCTCTAGGAATTAAAGAATATTAAGAGAACTGTGTGACCAATCCAAACGGAACAATATTCGCATTACAGGAGTACCAGAGGAAGAAGAGAGAGAAAAAGGGATAGAAAGTGTCTGTGAAGAAATAATTGCTGAAAACTTCCCCATGCTGGGGAAGGAAATAGTCTCGCAGTCCATGGAAGCCCACAGATCTCCCAACACAAGGGACCCAAGGAAGACAACACCAAGACACATAATAATTAAAATGGCAAAGATCAAAGAGAAGGAAGGAGTATTAAAGGCAGCTAGGGAGAGAAAAAAGATCACCTTCAAAGAAAAACCCATCAGGCTATCATCAGACTTCTCAACAGAAACGTTACAGGCCAGAAGAGAATGGCATGATATATTTAACATAATGAAACAGAAGGGCCTCGAACCAAGAATACTGTATCCAGCACGATTATCATTTAAATATGACGAAGGGATTAAAAAATTTCCAGACAAGCGAAAGTTGAGAGAGTTTGCCTCTCATAAACCACCACTACAGGATATCTTAAACGGACTGCTATAGAGGGAAGCACCCCTAAGGCTAAAAAGATGTCACCAGAGAAAATAAAATCATAGCAAAGAAAGCAGACCATCCAAATACTAACTTAAGGCAAAGAATAAAACACCTAGTATATAAAGAATGGAGGAGGAAGAATAAGAAGGGAGAGAAATAAAGAAACATCAGACGGTGTTTACAATACCTTAACAAGAAAGTTAAGCTGGATTGTTAGATAGTAAAGAAGCAACCCTTGAACCTTTGGTAACCACGAATCTAAAGCAAGCAATGGCAATAAGTACATATCTATCGATAATCACGCTAAATGTAAATGGACTGAATGCACCAATCAAAAGACACAGAGTAACAATGGAGAAAAAAGCAAGACCCATCTACATGCTGCTCACAAAAGATTCACCTCAAACCAAAGATATACCAGATTAAAAATGAAGGGATGGAAAAAGATATTCCATGCAAACAACAAAGAGAAAAAAGCAGGTGCTGCAGTACTTGTATCACACAAAATAGACTTCAAAACGAAGAAAGGAGCAAGAGATAAAGAAGGACATTACATAATGATAAAGGGGTCTGTCCAACAAGAAGATATAACCATTATAAATAAATATGCACCCAACACAGGAGCGCCAGCATATGTGAAACAAATACTAACAGAATTAAAGGAGGAAATAGACAGCAATGCATTCATTTTAGGAGAAATCAAGACACCACTCACTCCAAAGGACAGATCAACGAGACAGAAAATAAGTAAAGACACAGAGGCACTGAACAACACACTAGAACTGATGGACCTAACAAACATCTACAGAACTCTCCACCCAAAAGCAACAGGATACACATTCTTCTCAAGTGCACATGGAACATTTTCCAGAATAGACCACATACTAGGCCACAAGAAGGACCTCAGTAAAGTCGAAAATATTGAAATCCTAACAACAAACTTCTCAGATCACCAAGGTATATAACTAGAAATAAATTTTAGAAAGAAATCAAAAAGGCTCACAAATACATGGAAAATTGATAACATTCTCCTAATTAATCAATGGGTTAACGAACAAATCAAAACAGAAATCAAAGAATATATGGAGACTAATGACAACAACAACACAAAGCCACAACTTCTGTGGGACGCAGCAAAGGCAGTTCTAAGAGGAAAGTATATTGCAATCCAGGCCTATTTAAAGAAGGAAGAACATTCCCAAATGAATAGTCTGAAGACACAATTACTGAAATTGGAAAAAGAAGAACAAATGAGGCCCAAAGTCACCAGAAGGAGGGACATCATAAAGATTAGAGAAGAAATAAATAAAATTGAGAAGAACAAAACAATAGAAAAAAATCAATAAAACCAAGAGCTGGTTCTTTGAAAAAATAAACAAATTAGATAAACCCCCAGCCAGACTCATTAAGAGAAAAAGAGAATCTACACACATAAACACAATCAGAAATGAGAAAGGAAAAATCACGACGGACCCCACAGAAATACAAAGAATTATAAGAGAATATTATGAGAATCTATATGCTAACAAGTTGGAAAACATAGAAGAAATGGACAACTTCTTAGAAAAATACAACCATCCAAGACTGACCAAGCAAGAAACAGAAAAACTAAACAGACCAATCACCAGCAATGAAATTGAAGCGGTAATCAAAAAACTACCCAAGAACAAAACCCCCAGACCAGATGGATTCACCTCTCAATTCTACCAGACATATAGAGAAGAAATAACACCCATTCTCCTTAAAGTTTCCCAAAAAATAGAAGAGGAGGGAATACTTCCAAACTCATTCTATGAAGCCAGCATCACTCTAATACCAAAACCACGCAAAGACCTCACCAAAAAAGAAAATTACAGACCAATATCCTGGATGAATGTAGATGGAAAAATACTCAAAATGTTAGCAAACCGAATTCAAAAATACATCAAGAGGATCATACACCATGATCAAGTGGGATTCATCCCAGGGATGCAAGGATGGTACAACATTCGAAAATCCATCAACATCACTCCACCACATCAAGAAAAAGAAGAACAAAAACCACATGATCATCTCCATAGATGCTGAAAAAGCATTTGACAAAATTCAGCATCCATTCATGATTAAAACTCTCAACAAAATGGGTATAGACGGCAAGTACCTCAACATCATAAAGGACATATATGACAAACCCACAGCTAACATCATATTTAACAGCGAGAAGCTGAAAGCTTTTCATCTAAGATCGGGAACAAGACGGATGCCCACTCTCCCCACTGTTATTCCACATAGTACTGGAGGTCCTAGCTACGACAATCAGACAAAACAAAGAAATACAAGGCATCCAGATTGGTAAAGAAGAAGTCAAATTGTCACTATTTGCATATGACATGATATTTATTGTACATAAAAAACCCTAAAGACTCCACTCCAAAACTACTAGAACTAATATCTGAATTCAGCAAAGTTGCAGAATACAAAATTAACACACAGAAATCTGTTGCTTTCCTATACACTAACGATGAACTAACAGAAAGAGAAATCAGAAAAACAATTCCATTCACAATTGCATCAAAAAGAATAAAATACCTAGGAATAAACCTAACGAAGGAAGTGAAAGACCTGTACTCTGAAAACTACAAGACACTCCTAAGAGAAATTAAAGAGGACACTAACAAATGGAAATGCATCCCATGCTCTTGGCTAGGAAGAATAAATATTGTCAAAATGGCTATACTACCTAAAGCAATCTACAGATTCAATGCAATCCCTATCAAACTACCAACAGCTTTCTTCACTGAACTGGAACAAATAATTCTAAAATTCATATGGAACCACAAAAGACCCCGAATAGCCAAAGCAATCCTGAGAAGGAGGAATAAAACAGGGGGAATTATGCTCTCTGACTTCATGCCCTACTACAAAGCCACAGTAATCCAGACAATTTGGTATTGGCACAAAAACAGACCCACAGACCAATGGAACAGAATAGAAAATCCAAACATATACAGTCAATTAATATTTGATTAAGGAGCCTTGGATATACAATGGGGAGACGACAGCCTCTTCAGCAGCTGGTGTTGGAAAAACTGGACAGCTACATGGAAAAGAGTGAAACTGGACTACTGTCTAGCCCCATACACAAAGGTAAACTCAAGGTGGATCAAAGACCTGAATGTAAGTCATGAAGCCATAAAACTCTTAGAAAAAAATATAGGCAAAAATCTCTTGGACATAAGCATGAGCGACTTCTTCTGAACCTTTCTCCCCGGGCAAGGGAAACAAAAGCAAAAATGAACAAGTGGGACTATATCAAGCTGAAACGCTTCTGTACAGCAAAGGACACCACCAGTAGAACAAAAAGACACCCTACAGTATGGGAGAATATATTCATATAAAACGTATCTGATAAAGGGTTGACATCCAAAATATATAAAGAACTCATGCACCTTAACAAACATAAAGCAAATAATCCAATTAAGAAATGGGCAGAGGACATGAATAGACACTTCTCCAAAGAAGAAATTCAGATGGCCAAGAGGCACATGAAAAGATGCTCCACATTGCTAATCATCAGAGAAATGCAGATTAAAACCACAATGAGATTTATCACCTCACACCAGTGAGGATGGCCAACATTCAAAACACAAACAACAACAAATGTTGGCGATGATGTGGAGAAAAGGGAACCCTCCTACACTGCTGGTGGGACTACAAATTAGTTCAACTACTGTGGAAAGCAGTATGGAGGTTCCTCAAAAAACTCAAAATAGAAATACCATTTGACCCAGGAATTCCACTCCTAGGAATTTACCCTAAGAATGCAGCAGCCCAATTTGAAAAAGACAGATGCACCCCTATGTTTATTGCAGCACTATTTACAATAGCCAAGAAATGGAAGCAACCTAAGTGTCCATCAGTAGATGAATGGATAAAGAAGATGTGGTACATATACACAATGGAATATTATTCAGCCATAAGAAGAAAACAAATCCTACCATTTGCAACAACATGGATGGAGCTAGAGGGTATTATGCCCAGTGAAATAAGCCAAGCCGAAAAAGACAAGTATCAAATGATTTCACTCATATGTGGAGTATAAGAACAAAGAAAAAATACTGAAGGAACAAAACAGCAGCAGACTCACAGAACCCAAGAACGGACTAATAGTTACCAAAGGGAAAGGGACTGGGGAAAATGGGTGGGAAGGGAGGGATAAGAGGGAAAAAGGGGCATTACAAGTAGCAGATATAATGTTGGGGGGGCACGGGGAGGGCAGTACAACTTAGAGAAGACAAGTAGTGATTCTATAGCATCTCACTACGCTGATGGACAGTGACTGTAATGGGGTTGGTGGGAGGGGACCTGATGAAGGGGTAGTTTAATAATCGTAATATTGCACATGTAATTGTAGATTAATGATAATAAAATAAATTAAAAAAATAAATTTAAATGATAATCTTGTCGGATAAAGTATTCTTGGTTCAAGGCCCTTCTGCTTCATTGCATTAAATACATCATGCCACTCCCTTCTGGCCTGTAAGGTTTCTGTTGAGAAGTCTGATGATAGCCTGATGGGCTTTCCTTTGTATGTGATTTTATTTCTCTCTCTGGCTGCTTTTAATAGTCTGTCCTTATCCTTGATCTTTGTCATTTTAATTACTATATGTCTTGGTGTTGTCTTCCTTGGTTCCCTTGTGTTGGGAGATCTGTGCATCTCCATAGCCTGAGAGACTATCTCCTTCCCCAGACTGGGGACGTTTTCAGCAATTACCTCCTCAAAGACAGTTTCTATCCCTTTTTCTCTCTTCTTCTTCGTCTGGTACCCCTATAATGCTAATATTGTTCCATTTGGATTGGTCACACAGTTCTCTCAATATTCTTTCATTCTTAGAGATACTTTTTTCTCTTTGTGCCTCAGCTTCTTTGTATTCCCCTTCTGTAGTTTCTATTTCATTTATCATCTCCTCCACCGTATCCAGTCTGCTTTAAATACCCTCCATTGTGCTCTTCAATGATTGGGTCTCTGACCAGAAGTCATTCCTGAGTTCTTGAATATCTTTCTGTACCTCCATGAGCATGTTAATGATTTTTATTTTGAACTCCCTTTCAAGAAGTCATGAGGTCAATGTCATTTAAATCTTTCTCAGGAGTTGTGTTAATAATTTTACTCTGAACCAGGTTTCTTTGGCATTTCATATTTGTGTATGGCGCCCTCTAGTGCCCAGAAGCTCTATTCCCTGGAGCTGCTCAGACCCTGAAGCAATGTCAGGGGTTGCAGGGGAGTGGTATTGGTGCCTGGGGGGAGGAAAGAGCTGTTTCCTGCTTCCCGGCTGCTCTGTCTGTCTCCACTGCCTGAACCAGTGGGCTGAGCGCACAGGTATAAGCCTCTATGCTTTGCATTTGTAGTTGCTGTAGACAGATCTTCCCTCTGGCTGGGCTAACACCAGGGTAGGGTTTGCCGGTTAGCAAGCCAGGTGGGGCTGGCCGGGAGAAAGGCGCAGTAGGTTGCGTATCATGGAGAGGGTCCTTGGAGCTGTGTAGCCAGCCAGAGAGCTGGAGCACCTGAAAATCGTCTAAGGAAGAAGATTTCTTTTTCCTCCTTAAATATGAGAGTCTATATGGCAAAGCTCCCAACCTGCTGGACAGAGTGTACCCGGAAAATTTTGTCTACCTGTCCTCTATCCTGAACAGTAAGCTCTGTGCAATCCTTTTCCCTTTAGCAGCCCTCTTGCTAAGGGCTTCCTTGTTAGGACCTCTCTCAGACTGCCCACCTTTCTTTTGTCCCAGAGCAGCCGCATATGGATCCCTGCTTTCCACAAGCGGCTGGAATCTCAGTCTCTCCAGCAATTCTGCCTGGCTTAATTAGCTTTCGAACCCCGTAATCACGAGAGTGTCATGCAAGCACGTTGAAATGTAGGTTTGTGCTCCCAGAGCAGATCTCCACAGAGTTAGGTATTCAGCAGTCCCAAGCTTTCACTCCCTCCCTGCTCCATTTCTCTTCCTCCCACAGGTGAGCTGGTGAGGGAGAAGGGCTTGGGTCCCGCCAGGCCACAGCTTTGGTATGTTACCCGGTTCTGTGAGGTCTGCTCTTTTCTCCAGGTATATGCAGTCTGGTGCAGTCCTCTTTCCTATTGCTCTTTCAGGATTAGTTGTAATTATTATATTTTCATTATCATATGTGGTTTTAGGAGGAAGCCTATGTCTCACCTCTCACACCACCATCTTTACTCCAATTCTTAAATATTTCTATTACTCCTTCACTTTATACTGGCAAGTCTTCACTAAAGATCAAACACACACATATACCAGTTTTTGTTAATTGAGCCTTGTTAAATTGGCTGTCACCACTGCTGAAAACAGACAGCAGACCCAAAATGGAGTTGCTCACGCTAAGGCCAACGTCACCAAACCCAGGCCAGATGGCAGCCATGACCCCCAGGAATAGGCTCTCCAGCCAGGCAGTCAGGGAGGGCCCGGTCAGCACAGGGAGGCTGTCTGCCTGATGGGCCCCTCTGTCCCCAGAAGGAGTCACTTTGCAACAACCTGTTAACAAGCTTCGCTTTATACAGTTCCAAGGGGCTCCTTTCTGCCGGCCAGACTGGATGCTGCCCAAAACATGAACCATCGAACACAGCCAATAAAATACCCAACATTCACTCAGCTGTATTTTGTTTTTTAACACCACACATTTGGAACTGTATGGAATAGGCTATTTCTTTTATTTTTTTTCCCTGCATTTTATCATAATTATGTATTTGAAATATTAAGCTGAAATGGATCCATGAAACTAAAGTACATGTAAACAATATAAGCAAAGCAATCATTCTTAAAATATTGGGACAGATATATAAAATTGTACCTTCCAATTCCATAATACAATAAGCCTCCCACCCCAGGACTCAATCATAATTAAATTATTAATTATTTGATAAAATTTAATTGCAAAGCAGATTACTCACTGAACTAAAGCAGCTCTAAATATTCCATACCATTACTCATGGACCCTTTAAAATGGTTAAAATAAAGCCACTGAGCAGAAACTTTTCAAAAGGAGCCTGGTATCTGGACTCCCAAGGGGACGCACAGGGAAACGCAAGGAGGACGGGAAAGGGCTCTCTGTGGGGCCCACTGCTCATCGTGGAGCGAGCCCACAGCACCACCTACTGCCTGAAGCGCCCTCAAGGACCCAGATGAAGCATGGGCTGGTCTGCCCCTCATCACACGGCCTAGGTTCTGTGGAACATAAACAATGTCACAGATGTCAACCTCAGACAGGCCGCTCTGTGGCCAGGGTCAGGACCTCTTGAGCGAGTAGGAAGGGCTCTGGGACGGAGGAGACGTCTCTGCCCTGGTTGCAGGGACGGTGCCTAACGACACATTCGCCAGGACATGTGGGAGCTTTTACTGTATGTGAGTTACACCCCAATAAACCCAGCTTAAAAAACAAAACTCCCAGAAAAAAAATAAACTGTACCAGAAAAGTCATACAGTCTCAATTTGAAATAAAATAGAAAATACATAGATTTCAAGAAGAACGAATAAATATATTCCAAAACCCAGAATGAACATGCTGAGCGGGCCTGGAGATGGGGGAGGAAAGCATATTGCCCCTTGATAAGGAAGCACAAGGGGCCTCCCTGCCCGGTTCCTGACCCAGACAGGCTCCCGGAATCCCACCCGCTCCTGTCACCCACCCTACACAGAGGAGGCTGAGTGGGCGCCCAAGGACCCAAGGATGCTATGGAGGGCAGGACCCAAACTCAGGCTGCAGCGGCATTCCTGCTCTACCACCCCAGGTATGGTGAAAACACAGAGAAGATGAAACTGCACAAAAGTGGAGTGATGAACTCGTAAAGTAAACTCAAACATGGTAACCTAGCATGTGCTAAAAGAGAAATCACTTAATATTTTCCTCTGCACACATGAAAGGGATGGCATGGGGGAGGCAGAGAAGAAATATCAGATGCATTTTACTTGGTTCTGTAATGAACACCATTTACTAATCATGATACTATGAATGTCTTTTATGGATTTGAAACTGATTGAACAGGTTACAGAAAATATAGTCTTTCTACTTTGATAATATAAAAACAAAAAAACAGAAAACCAAACTGGACAGAAGCTGAATAGCAGAAAGTGGGGAGAAGGGACCAGCAGTGTAGGGAGCTGACATGGTGGGGACCTAGGGGATGTTGGGGGCCCAGGGAAAAGCATCCCCAGTTCCTACGACAACCCATAGAGAAGTGTGGCTGCCAAGCTGCTAGCTGACCCCACGCCCTTCCCCAGTGCAGGCTCCCTTCACCGGGGAAGCCACAAGAGTCACTCACTCACTGTCCCAGTCCTCTTGATGACCACGGCTGGCCAAGAGACACAGTTCTGGCCAACAGACACAAACAAGAACATGCTGGAGGCTTCCGGAATGCCCCGATGAAAGGACAGAATGGGCTGACCTGCCCGCCTGCCCCAGTTCCTGCCTTGAACACTGAGGTGATGGCTGGAGCAGCAGGAGCCACCTCGCAACCATGAGGGGCTGTTTGAGAGAACTGCGGACACTAGCCCACATTCCTGACACAGCTGTGCTCTGATCCAACTCTGGGAAAACCCATCTTTGCATAACTTATTATGAAAAAAATTAATGAATAAATCCCCAGTTGTTATAGACACTGTAGATCATGTTTTTGTTACTTTCAGCCAAAAGCCCTCCTAAATGACACAGGAAGATAAAGGGAGGGGCAGTGTAAGCTAAATCCTCCTCTGTCTGAACTGAAAGTCAATAAACAACGTCTAAAATGTATAAATCAGAGAACAGCAAGTGAGAAGTAAGGCAGGGACCACCATTGCCCTTGTGTCCAGAGCACAAGGCCGGCCAGGGAAGGACATTCCTGGCACCCTTTGCTATGGTTGCAATCACAAGACTGTGTCATGTCACTAGGCGGGAAACAGAAGTACCACATGGCGGCTCCTGGGACCCTGCTCAGGAGCCAGTGTGCACACGCCCGGGATTTCCTCCAGTCATGTCCCAACCATGGGGTGTCTGTGCACAGCAGACCGAACACCAGAGCAGAAAAGGTCTGGGGTCTAGCCGGCTGGACCACCATCCCAGGCCTGTCTCCCTAAGCAGACCCTTTCTCCTGGAGAAGCCCCTTCTGCTGCGTCCCGGTCAGCTGTGGCTGCTAACCCCCTGGGAAATAGAAGCACTATGGCTCTTCATGAACATCAGTGCAGCCGCACAATAGGCAAGGGCTGTGGCTACTGCTCTCCATCAAAAGCCCTTGAAACTCAGGTGATGTCTGACTTGGAAGGCATCGCTTTGATAAAAACTGGACTAAAACCCAGAGCTGGCACCTCCCCCTTGGCCCGCACGCACCCACCCAAGGCCCTGCCTCCGTCCACAGCCCTCCCTCCACGCAGCCCCTCTTGGCCACGGCCCTGCGCCTGCCGCCTGGGAAACAGTCCGCCCCAACAGCAGCGCTTGCCCAGCCACTGCCTGCCCCCAGAGCTGTCACAGCACCTGCCCGCCCCTCTGTGGTGACAGGGCTACGTCCCCTCCCTGAGCCCACGAGGCTGTCTGCCCACGGAGGCCCTGCCCTGGCGCTGGGGCCCAAGTTCCACCAGAGGACGAGGAGACGCCCGCCCTTCCTCTCAGCAGCTCTGCGCTTTATCTCTAGAACGGGCCCAGTCTCCTCGCCGCTGCCGGCGGCACAGATGCACACGCGGGGGATGATGGAAAGGCCACGTCCGTGCTCTGGCCCAAGTCCAAAAGGTCACCCGTGGGCCGTTGAGCCAGAAGGGCTGGCAGCGGCCGGGAGCCTCACCCTCCAGGATTCTCTCTGCACATCGGGGCAGAAGCTCCCTGCCGGCGGCTCGGCAACACCGCACCGAGGCGTCCACCAGAGGGCGCTGCCGGCCTGCAAGTCCCCACCACACACGCCCGCGGAAAGCACCGCCAAGGCCCAGACGCGTCTCTTTTCTCGTCTGCATACCCTGATCAGGCATCTGGATCCAGCGCTTTGTGCTTAGCCACCAGAGCACAAAACAGCTAGAAGAAAGTTACCGATGAACTTCTGAGAACTACGGATACTTAGGATTCTGCATCCAACAGGGCACAGGCAATCTAATTTGCATTTATTCAGGCACGTTTTATGGTTAATGTGCACTTCTTTGTCTCTTTGGAAACTTAAAGCCACAATACGTACAAACTGGAAATACAACCATTTTATTAGACATTTTGCAAATGTGATACTGTTAAACCAGGTTTTACTCCAATTAGTTTTCCATTTTTTAAATGGAAACTAATCCAAAATCACTAACTCCCTGTTGTTCCCTGGCTACCAGCTTCCGGAGGCCCTGTGGCCACCCACAGGTACTGCACCTCCCCTGTGCCCCAGGCCCGCGGCCCGCGACCTTCTGCAGAAGAGAAGCCAGGGGAGGGCCAACCCTCAGCAGCGCAGTGACCCCTCCACGTCCTCACTCACAACACGGCCCCCAGCCCCCTGCTGGCGTCCCTCTCGGCCAACACTGTCTGGCGGCAAAGGTGTGACTGTTCCCTGCCGCCAGCCCACCTCCACAGGGTAAGTGCCTCTCCTGTTCCAACTCCTTCCAAGGTCAGGCCAGCACCTGCCCTCAGGGGCTCAGCACATTCGTCAGATAAATGAAAGAGCGGGTCTAGGATGCAGCATTCCAGGATTGTTGCTATGGGTCCTATGCACTGTAATTCCTAGAGCCACAGGCTCCAGAGCTCTGTGACCCCCTGTGGCTAAGGGTGATTGCACTGTGACTGTGGTCACCTGCACACTCCAGATGCTTCCCTCATCCACTATGTCCATGCTTCAGCAGGATTGGCTCTGTGTGTCAGCTTGGACCAAGCCTGCCCCAGGGCTGAGGAAAAAGAGAGGAGCCCCCTCTATGCAGAACATGCCAGGACACGGGAATCTGCTCCTCGTCACCCATGGGAGCATGGAAAAGGAGCCCGGAGCCAGGGGTGGGGACACTGGGAATCCAGAGGGCAGTCTGGGGGTACCGTGCCACCAGCTGCCTCCCCGCAGGAAGGAGTGTGCATCTCCCACCCACGGTGGGGTGGGACAGTTTTACTCCTGTCTCTGCTAGGCTCCAGCTTACCGGGGCAGCTCCAGTGTATGGCCTGCTACCTGCAGGCAGCTGTCCCTAGTCCCCGTCATGCTTCCACCTGGCTCCCACGGCCTGCAACCTCTAAAGGTAAGGAATCCTGGAGAGCAGGTGTGGCAGCCAGTTCTTAGGACAGCACTCAGCGAACCCCTAGGCCACCAAGGACCCCTGTGGAGCGCGAGCAGGTGGCAGGGGGGTGGCGATGCTACCCAGGGCCCTCAGCTCCTGCCCACTTCTGTCCCCTGGACTGCCACCTGCACCTGCGCCTCATCTTCTAGCAGACCCCTGTGCTCAACATGCCCTTCTTTTTCCAGTCTACTGAATTGTGATGTGCAGACCCCAGGCTCATCACCCCAGAAAGGCTTTCTGGTCTCTGCCCACATCCCCAGACTTCACAGTGCTCCTGGCTTCACATTAGCTTCCGTCTCTTACAGTTTTTCTGCCCCATTAGAAGCCACTTTTTCTGGACCATTCACTTTGGCCTTCTCCCCTGAAGTCACGGATTTCATGTCGACTGCCTGCCAGCTGTCCTCTTTGCCCATTAGGGTGTATGCACCTTCAGAACCCATCACACTGTGGGGTCTCTAGTGAGCCCAGAGACGAGTGAGGCACAGACAGGCGTCCCCACCCTCTGGCCTTGGGCGCTGGGCGGCCAAGTCACTCTGAGTCTGCAAGTTGTGTCCAGTGCACAGCCTTCCTGAGGCCTATCAGTGCCAGCAGAGCCAGCCGCTGGGACAAGCCCCCACAGCAAGCTCGGCCCTTAGAGCGCAGGTCAGCAGACATTTCTGCACAGGCCTGGTGGCAAGTATTTCAGTCTCTGTGGCCACACGCAGTGTCTGTAGCAGTCTTGATTTTTGCTTGTTTGCTTTACAACTCCTTAAAAAGGCGAACACCACTCTTAGCTCCCGACCTCGCCTGAGGGTCCACCTGGCCATCTGTAGTGGACATCTGGTCTCTGCACAGGCTTCAGGGGTGCACAGCTGCCATCCCCTGGGCCACCACCCTGGGTTCTGGGCTGAGCTCTCCGACATCCACCACCTTCACCGGGGCGGGCCTCGCGGCAAGGATGATGACTCACTCGTGCCCTCACCTTCCACCACAGGTGATGGGGTCTGGCCTCTAGGAGGTTCTCAAGGTTTGCCGAATGAATATGCGCCTTTCACAGGCTTACTAGATGTTCAGATTTCATATTTTGTGAAAATTATGTATGAGACTTTTGACCATAATTCCACTGCACTGCCCTGTCCTTCCTGATGTAGGAATCTTCATGTATTATGGACTCTGGAAACTAAGCCAGGCCTCTTTCTGTCAGGTACCACCCATCAGGTACAGGTGTAGCAAATTCTTTTCCCAGTCTGTGTGGGGTGGGCACCCCACCTGCTGGTGTCCACACCTCTGTAATTCCCTGCCCTTGAAGGCAGGTGGAGCTGTGAACATGATGGGCACAGTGCCACGTAAGGCAAGGGGGAGGGAGTTTGCAGACAAAAATTGAGATCCCTAATGAGCTGGACCCACCCTGATCAGTGAGCCCTGAAAGCGTGGGAGAAGTCAGAGCAAAGAGGGGCAGGAGGGGCCTCAACTATCAACACTTCCAGGGGCAAGACCAGGGACTCACATTTCTGAGCATGAGTGGTCATCCCTAAATACTGTCTGACTCTCCCAGGGGTGAACCAGGATTGCCAGGCGGGGAGCCTGGAAGCTCATGACCACAAGGGCAGCCTGGTAAGCGTCAGGCTGGGAACTGACTCCCGGTGGCTCTGTCAGGAGGCTAATGGTTTTATTCTTCAGGAGGGCATGAGGATGCCCACCTCCTTCAGTGTGCATCTCTAGTCCTCGATTTAGCTGATGGTGCCTTTTAAAGCTGCCATGAAACCCTGTCCAATGGCATCTACTCTCACTAAGCCTTCCCACTCCAGGAGCAAATGCTTGCACTGAGCCACTTACCCGTCCCTGACAACATGCTTTACTGTGCAGGTCCAGTACAAACAAGCCTGCCCTCTACCCACTGGTTGGAGCTGGACAGATGGTTGTGCAAACAAGCCTACACATGGAGTGTCAGCCTTGAAAAGCAGTCTCACTCCCCACAGGTCCTCCGGGAAGCAGGAGTGGGGCCATCTGTCCTGTTCCTCCTGGGGTAGGGCCTGAACTTTGATGGGCCATCAGTGTGAGCAGATGGAAGGCCTCAATACAGAACATCCCCCAGTGGGACACACTGCTCCTCTGACTTCTAGATCGTAAACATAGGAGCAAATGAGAGCGGTGCTGAGCTCTGGAATGAGAGGCTGCTGGAAAGGCACCGTGCTTCCCCCAAAGCCTCAGATAGAAAGAAAGGCATTCTCTGCCCTGAGTGCTGCTCTGATCGGTGACCTTGCATTTGCGCTCACACCTCTTGTCGGACTGATGCCGCTGAGTCCGGCCGCAACTCACAAAGACAGTCCTGGTGACAAAGACTAATGACAGAGAAGCACACTGAGGTCACTCCTCATTCTTAGATAAATTCAGTAACCTTCGGGAATGCATATGAACTAACATGTCATCTGTGCTCAAGAGGTTACATTAGCCAGTACATCACTTTATGGGAAAAACAGCCAAGTTTCTGCCACAATACATAAGGATTCAGACTTCACTCCAGAGCCCTAACTCATATGGCAGGCAAACGGGTCCCTGCCACCAATGAGCAAGCCCTGCAGGTGCAGCACCCTCTTCAGGACCCCCTGCTTCTCCGTCCAGGGCTGGAGTTGCATTACAGAACATGTTCTGACAGCCCCTCTAGAGTGCTGCCTGCTGGAGATGCTGTGCTGGGACCTGCTGCCCTGGTCCTCTCAACTCTGCTCCGGGGGAGGTGCCACAGGGTCAGCCTTAGGGGCCACACCAGAGAGGGTCTGACTGTCCCAGTGCTGGGTGCTCCCAGCCCTCTGTGGGTAGAGGGCACTGTGTGGAATAAGCACGCCCATCCCAGAAGCAAAAAACTAACATTCGGGAAACAGTGGCTCGTGGTCAACCAAGCCCAGAACCCAGCGTGGGAAACCCAACACTGTTTCCTCCTACTTTCCACACACACTCCACTGCCCAGACCGCGGCTGCGCTGCGTATCCTGCTTCTCTCAGAATGAATCCATCAGCCACAAAGCACTCAGGAACAAGGCCACTCAGCTCTGCCTGCATGCACAAAGCATACACTGCCGCAGCCCGCTGGCAGGAGCAGGGCCTGAGCACCCACAGAGACAGGATGGGGCTTTACCGCACACCCTTACTTCCCCTCAGCACACTTGGGCATTATACTGCTCTTTAAAATTGTATGATTGCAATTATGTAAGTATCTTCCATGAATTTCATTTCAGAATGAAAAGGGGGAGTCAATAAACATTGTTATAAAGGAACATCTGGGGTGTGATGGCAAAGAGAAACAAATGAACAGAAAATCTTCAAGTTTAAACAAGAGTCAAGTGTTTTTGGGTCCCTCTCAAAATATGAGCAGTTGGGTAAACACCAGGAATCTGATCATCTAACCCCCGAGATGCCACCACAGGAGGCGTTCTCAGGCGTCAGGACACAAGAAACACGAACAAGGCAGGATCATCAACTGTGGTGAAACCCAGCACAGCCCCCAACAGCTCCTGCTGGCAACGGAGGCTAATGGGGCAGCTTCGGAGAACACAGGAGGAGTCTTAACCAAGAACTTTCACATGTATCTTTTCTCTTTCAAGCCACCCAGAGGAAAAGGGTAATACCTCAGATTATTTGTTGCCAGAATTACCTCTCACGTTATGAAAGAAAATACAAAACTTCTGCTCTGCAGCTAACATCTATCCACACAGAATCAGTAGGACATACAACATGTAATGTAGTATTTTATCATTTCCAGCCTTTTAATCTTGCTTTCTCAGCATATGCCTTAGCTATTTCCTTCTGGCCTGATTATTTTTTCTGTGCTTCAAGCACAGTTTATTTGTGCAAAACATTATAAATAATTCATTTCTCCAGTGCATGCTGACATGAGATAAAAAAACTTGCTATCATTTCCGGGAAGATGGCAGTGTGAGCAGGGCGGCAGAAATGTCCTCCCAACACTACATTTATCTACGAAAACACAGCAAATACATCTATTCCTAAAAGAGAGACGAGAATACACAGGAAAGCGCACAGCGTGCAGCTACACCCGAGAGGACTCGGCACCCCAAGAGGCGGGTAAGATACGGAGCCGCGACCCGGCGGGACCCGAGCCCTCCCCCACCCCAGCGCACCGGCGGGAGGAGAGGATTCAGAGCCGGGAGGGAGTGGAAGCACACCCCGCGAAGTAGCCAGCCCCGGTGATCTGCGCAGGGAGCGCTGACCCACATTGCGCAGTGCAGCGGAGATTGGAGAGACAGAGGGGCAGGATCTGAGCGGGGAACGCGCCAGGGTGCTTGCAGCCGGCTCCCGGGAAGGAAAAAAAAAAGTGCGCGCTTTCTTCAGCGGTCTTAAAGAGACAGGAGCCCAGCGGAGGAGCCGGATCGCCCCAGCACACTCAGCCCAGCAGGCTGGGAGTCCTGGGGAGTTTCAGACGCCTTAGCTGGCGACTGAGGAAGCGTAGCCATACTTAACACTTCTCACTGAGATCAACAGCCTCCTATTCGTTCCCACCCCTGCCAGAGCGATAAAGGGCCCTGCGGAGCGGCACAGTCACAGCTGTGGAATAGTGGGGCAATAGCACCACCTAGAGCATTCCCACAGAATCTACGTCCGGTGGGCATTTTTTTGTTGTTGTTTTGTTTTTTGTTGTGTTTTTGCTTTTTCTTTTCTTTCTTTTTTCGTTTTTTTCTTTCTTTCTTTCTTCTTTTTTTCTTTTTTTTTCTTCTCTTTTTAAAGTCTTAAAGAGCCCAGCTGACATACGTGGCAACTATCAGTGACCAATTCTACAGCCATGAAAAGACAGAGGAATATGGTTCAGACCAAAATCAACCAGACAACCCCAGAGAGGGAGTCTGAAGGGATGGAAATGCACAGTCTTCCTGAAAAAGAATTCAGAATAAAAGTCATAACCATGCTGATGGACCTACAGAGAAATGTGCAAGAGCTGAGGGAGGAAGTGAGGGAACTGAGGAAAGACAATGCAGAAATCAGACAAGCGATCGACGGGCTTAACAGCAGAATGGATGAGATGCAAGAGACTGTTAATGGAATAGAAAACAGAGAACAGGAGTACAGAGCAGCTGAGGCAGAGAGAGATAAAAGGATTTCTAGGAATGAAAGAATATTAAGAGAACTGTGTGACCAATCCAAACGGAACAATATTCGCATTATAGGAGTACCAGAGGAAGAAGAGAGAGAAAAAGGGATAGAAAGTGTCTTTGAAGAAATAATTGCTGAAAACTTTCCCTCGCTGGGGAAGGAAGTAGTCTCGCAGTCCACCGAAGCTCATAGATCTCCCAACACAAGGGACCCAAGGAAGACAACACCAAGACACATAATAATTAAGATGGCAAAGATCAAAGATAAAGACAGGGTATTAAAGGCAGCTAGAGAGAGAAAAAAGATCACCTACAAAGGAAAACCCATCAGACTATCATCAGACTTCTCAACAGAAACCTTACAGGCCAGAAGAGAATGGCATGATATATTTAACGTTATGAAACAGAAGGGCCTCGAACCAAGAATATTGTATCCAGCACGATTATCATTTAAATATGATGGAGGGATTAAACAATTTCCAGACAAACGAAAGTTGAGAGAGTTTGCCTCTCATAAACCACCACTACAGGATATCTTAAATGGACTGCTCTAGATGGAAGCACACCAAGGCTAAAGATGTCACCAGAGAAAATAAAATCATAGCAAAGAAAGCAGACCATCCAAATACTAACTAAAGGCAAAGAATAAAACACCTATTATAGAAAGAATGGAGGAGGAGGAATAAGAAGGGAGAGAAATAAAGAAACATCAGACTGTGTTTACAATAACTTAACAAGAAAGTTAAGTTAGATTGTTAGATAGTAAAGAAGCAACCCTTGAACCCTTGGTAACCACGAATCTAAAGCCAGCAATGGCAATAAGTACATACCTATCAATAATCACCCTAAATGTAAATGGACTGAATGCACCAATCAAAAGACACAGAGTAACAGAATGGATAAAAAGCAAGACCCATCTATATGCTGCCTACAAGAAACTCACCTCAAATCCAAAGATATACACAGACTAAAAGTGAAGGGATGGAAAAAGATATTTCATGCAAACAACAAAGAGAAAAAAGCAGGTGTTGCAGTACTTGTATCAGACAAAATAGACTTCAAAACGAAGAAAGTAGCAAAAGATAAAGAAGGACATTACATAATGATAAAGGGGTCAGTCCAACAAGAAGATATAACCATTATAAATATATATGCACCCAACACAGGAGCGCCAGCATATGTGAGACAAGTACTAACAGAATTACTAACAGAATTAAAGGAGGAAATAGACAGCAATGCATTCATCTTAGGAGACTTCAACACACCACTCACTCCAGACGACAGATCAACCAGACAGAAAATAAGTAAAGACACAGAGGCACTGAACAACACACTAGAACAGATGGACCTAACAGACATCTCCAGAACTCTACACCCAAAAGCAACAGGATACACATTCTTCTCAAGTGCACATGGAACATTTTCCAGAATAGACCACATACTAGGCCACAAAAGAACCTCAGTAATTTCAAAAATATTGAAATCCTACCAACCAACTTCTCAGATCACCAAGGTATAAAACTAGAAATAAATTTTAGAAAGAAATCAAAAAGGCTCACAAATACATGGAGACTTAACAACACTCTCCTAATTAATCAATGGGTTAATCACCAAATCAAAACAGAAATCAAAGAATATATGGAGACTAATGACAACAACAACACAAAGCCACAACTTCTGTGGGACACAGCAAAGACAGTTCTAAGAGGAAAGTATATTGCAATCCAGGCCTATTTAAAGAAGGAAGAACACTCCCAAATGAATAGTCTAAAGACACAATTACTGAAATTGGAAAAATAAGAACAAATGAGGCCCAAAGTCACCAGAAGGAGGGACATAATAAAGATTAGAGAAGGAATAAATAAAATTGAGAAGAATAAAACAATAGAAAAAATCAATAAAACCAAGAGCTGGTTCTTTGAAAAAATAAACAAAATAGATAAACCCCTAGCCAGACTCATTAAGAGAAAAGAGAATCTACACACATAAACACAATCAGAAATGAGAAAGGAAAAATCACGACGGACCCCACAGAAATACAAAGAATCATAAGAGAATATTATGAGAATCTACATGCTAACAAGCTGAAAAACATAGAAGAAATGGACAACTTCTTAGAAAAATACAGCCTTCCAAGACTGACCAAGCAAGAAACAGAAAAACTAAACAGACCAATCACCAGCGACGAAATCGAATTGGTAATCAAAAAACTACCCAAGAACAAAACCCCCAGGCCTGATGGATTCACCTCTGAATCCTACCAGACATATAGAGAAGAAATAACACCAATTCTCCTTAAAGTTTTCCAAAAAATAGAAGAGGAGGGAATACTTCCAAACTCATTCTATGAAGCCAGCATCACTCTAATACCAAAACCTGGAAAAGACCTCACCAAAAAAGAAAATTACAGACCGATATCCCTGATGAATGTAGATGCAAAAATACTCAACAAAATATTAGCAAACCGAATTCAAAAATACATCAAGAGGATCATACACCATGATCAAGTGGGATTCATCCCAGGGGTGCAAGGATGGTACAACATTCGAAAATCCATCAACGTCATCCACCACATCAACAAAAAGAAGAACAAAAACCACATGGTCATCTCCATAGATGCTGAAAAAGCATTTGACAAAATTCAGCATCCATTCCTGATTAAAACTCTCAACAAAATGGGTCTAGACGGCAAGTACCTCAACATCATAAAGGCTATATATGACAAACCCACAGCTAACATCATACTTAACGGCGAGACGCTGAAAGCTTTTCATCTAAGATCGGGAACAAGACAGGGATGCCCACTCTCTCCACTGTTATTCAAAATAGTACTGGAGATCCTAGCCACGGCAATCAGACAAAACAAGACATACAAGGCATCCAG
>JAVSCE010006708.1:0-27186 GCA_032199065.1 Smutsia gigantea | reverse complement strand
TTCAGTCTGTCCTGCTGACCCTTCACCTCTTGCCTTTACATTTTGCTATTCCCTGTATCTGGGATACTCTTCTCCCTCCAATTCTTGGCTAACTCTTCTTTGAAAAGCCTCTCTGACCATGAAACACAACACCCCCCCCCCCCACCAGGGCAGCACTGGGTTAGGTGCAGTAAGCAAACACTGCTGTTTTTCTTGCTAGCCCCCAGCCCCAGCCCCCAGATAGCAGGCCTAGGGCCCAAGTCTCTCCATCTTGCTCACCATGGCCTCCTGCCCCTGCACAGAGTAGGCCTTAAGAATCTGCTCCACAGATGAACTCACAGGGTGCTTTGTAAACTGTGAAGCACTATATAAATGTCAGGAAATGTCCAATAAACACTAGCTATTGTTAACTTTACAAGCACATATTGTGCATCTATTGCATGCATGGAGATGACTTCATAGCCACGGCTTGGGGTGACCAGAGGCCCACCAGTCCCACCCCTTCATGTAAGGGCTGTTGGGGAGCTGGTGGGGAAGTGGGAAACTTATGCCTAGACTGGGGTCTTAACACTTGAAAGTATCTCCGTTTTTTTAAAAACTATGTGCTGAGCATGTATTAGCATGAGACCCCTAGACTAAGATTGCCATGCACAATCTCATTTCATGTTCACAACTATCTCAACAGAGAAATTCCTAGATCTCCATTTACAAGAGGAAACAGGTTTAGTTTGGCAAATGGATTTAACAACACAGGTCTGACTCCCGAGCTGGAGCCTTGAACCACCACTTCACACTGCCTTTTGGTGATTAAGGAATGGGGTCCCTGGAGGTTTCTTCCCCACTGCTAAGGGCTAAAGACACAAAGCCAGGTTGTCAGCCGAGCTCAGCCCTTGGAAGCTCTATCAAAGGCCCCCCACGGAGTTCTCTAGGCTGGGTACCAGCCTGAGGGCGAGGTGGGGTCTCAGCCCTTGGGCTCTCTGGGCCCTGCACTAGGGGACCAGATAGGACTCCCCAGGCTCCACACGCCCTCCGCTGGCCACACTGGGGTACTGCAGCCATGCCAGCCACCTCAGCATCACTCTCTCAGGGCCTGACTCCAGATCTGCCCCACTTTCCCCAAGGGAAGCACCAGACTCCTCTATTTTTCAAAGATCATTTCCCCAGGAGGCACCCATTTCTCATCCTGGCCACCCTTCACCCGAACTGTTAGCTGCCGGTCTAGGGTGCAGCCCACAGTTGGCCCCACAGGCATGTGTGGAATGGAAGCTCTGGCTTCTGCATCAAGCGGCCATGGAGCAGAGTTTTGAAAAGGACATGGGCCTGCGGTTTGCATTCCAGACCCCACTATTTGTTGTGTGACCTTAGCCAAGTGAGACAGACTGTGATGAGGGTTAAATAGTGAAGTGAAACCTCAGAGGCACACACGGCGCTGGGGTCTAGCAGACAGCTGGCTTTCCACCCACACTGCTGAGGTGGTAGAACTGTTCCAGGAAGCTTTCCTGAACTCTTCCCAAGCTAGCCCTGGGGAAGTGGCACCCCAGGCAGAGGAGCAGCATGAACGAGGGTCTGGAAATGGGATCCCTGGGGTAGGGTCTTCTCCCTCAGGGGCTCTGAGCAGCCTTTTGCTCCTAAGGGCTACCTTCGGCTGACTCCTCTTGATGAGTCCCATGTAGCAGATGAGGAGGCTAAGTTACTTGCCCGAAGTCACAAGCTCTTAAGGGCCAGGAGGGGTCCTGAGCAGGCTGAGGGAGCTCAGGTGGCTTGCACACAGGCTGAGGGTTATCAAGGCAGTTTATTGGCCCTGCAGTATGTATGTGCTCCCTACCCCTCCTCCTCTCATAGCCAGGCCAGGACTATGGTGGAGAAGGTGACATGGACAGACCTACAAAGACAGGAAGGCATTGCCTGAGGGATAGCCAGGCAGCCACCAGGAAGAGGACAGGCGAGAGATGAGGTTCTCAGTGTGGCCGCCTGCTGCAGGTCGGATCTTCCTACCCTTCTGGAGGCACGAGCAGGGCTGAGTGACACTCAGCTCTGTGGCCAGGTTCCTCTTCAACCACTTGATGGACAGCTCCTGCTGTCCCTACCCACTCTCCTGGTTTCCTGAGTCTGGGGGCTTCTGCCCTGGTCCCATTTACAAGCACCCTGCTCTCCAGGGGAGTGCTTGTCGACCCTCCCCCTCCTGACGCAAAATCATCCTGAGGGGCCCAGTCTATCTTAACCTGGGGACTAAAGGCCCCACCTAGTCTCAAAGATGTAATGTGGACTTGAGGCTTTCACAGAAAGCCTCTGGCGGGGCAGGGAGTTGGCAGTGAGTCACTTGGCAGTTCTGAGGAAGTGATCGGCACCTCAGGGTGGAGGTGCCAGACCCTGCTTGCTTTGGTCTGACGTCGCCCAGGACCTCTCTGGGGTGGGAGCTGGGGCTCTGGATCCAGCATCTGCTGGCTCTTGGAGGGATAAATCACAGCTTCTCCTCGCCTGCCTGGATGCGGGTGTAAGCCTCTCGGTCCAGCAGAATGTAGTGGCCCTTCCGGGCGTCCAGGTAGAAAAGTGGGTCTTTCACAACTGCTGGATCAAAGCCCTCCTTCCGCAGCTCTGTCTTCTGTAGCTTGAAGGTCCCTGAGGTATCAGGAAAGATGAGGCGGGGAAGAAGAATCAGAGGGTGCAGGGCAGGGACTGAGCTCCTGGGGAACCGCCCACCAAGGCTGAGGAGGGGTAGAGGGGTCTGCAAAGAACGTGTGGGAGGAGGGGCATAGGTCTTCCCTGTCGGTAAAGGAAGACTCCGTCCATTCCATCATACATTGCTTCTCAGAGCAGCCCTGGAAGAGCGGTGGGAGGCCAGGTGCCCGCCCCCTTTTTGCAGATGGGGAGACTAAGAGCTGAAGAAGGGAAGCTGTTTGCCGCACACTGGGTGACGTAGTGAGGACCAGAACTCAGCTGTCTGTGATGGCTCCCTCATCTGAGCAGGCACAGTCCAGGTGTGATTGTATTTAATCTGCACATCAAATCCACAGGCAGGTGCCCAAAAGTATTCTACAAGTTCTAAGGTGCACATTTTCAGATTTAGCATCTCTCAGATAGTTCAGTTAGTTTTTTCTTAATACTGTGTAATGTAAATTACATGTCTTTCAGTCAACGGTATTAGCCCCAATGGGAGGATGAGAAGAGAGGCACATCCCAGGCCAACGTTACACAGCTAGGAAGCGACAGGGTGGGATTTAACCCCAGGTGTGACGGAGTGCCAAAAACAGTCGCTGTCTCCTCCCCTCCCTGTATGCACTGGCCCTCTGTCACGTGGCTGGGCCACTTCTCCCAGCAAGAGCTGGAGTTTTTCTCAATGCCCCCCCCTTGGTCTAACGACTTGCTTTGATCATAAAATGTGGCAGAAGCAATGTTGTGGGAATTCTGAGTTAATCCAGGTGACAAAAGGCATCGCAGCTTCCACCTCCACCGTTTGGGGGGTGCAGAGATCACTATGCGCTCTTAAAGATAAGCTACATGGAACAGAGAAGAACCATCCCAGGAAAGGCCCCCTGGACTGGTGCTGTCCAGTGGGGTTGTCACTGGCTATGCGTGGCTATGTAAATTTAATTAAATTTAAAAATCCAGTTTCTCAGTCACACTAGCCACATTTCGAGTGCTCAGTAGCTACACGGGGCTGGTAGCAGCTGCACTGGGACAGCGCAGATACAGAACATTTCATCATCGCAGAGAGTTCTGTTGGGCAGTGGCCGCGGAACCTCAGACCCCCAGCCCCAGCTGAGTCATTGAGTGATGGTGGCTCCTTAGGACACCAGGAGAGGCCAACACAAGAACCACCCAGCTGAACTTAACCCCAAATTGCTGACCCACAAATCGTGAACAAATAGAATGGTTGCTTTTTGAGCCCTAAGTAAGTCTGGGCGTGTCGGTCCTACAGCTAAGCCTCTCTGAAGCCTGAGGTCTGACGGCTTCTCTGCCTCTCCTAGACAGCAGTCACAGCAGGCACCCTCAGGGAGCCCGCAGTCTCAGCAGACGAGCACCAGCATCCCGGTCAAACTCTCTCCACTGCTTCAGGTGCCCCCAGGGCCTGCCACCTGGCAGAGGCCACATCCCTCAGGGAAGGCCTATCAGCAAGGTGGGGGCTGACATGATGATGACCACATGGGAGGTGGTCAGGCAGATGTAGCTTGAGGTTGAGCAGCCAGAGAGAGGCTGTGCAGGGGCAGAGCCTGGCAAAGACTGTGGCGGGCAGGTCTGGGCACTAGCCTCAGTGCTTCCTGCCCCACAGGGAACCCATCAGTGGGCCACTGGATGGAAGGATGGCACCGTCCTGCCACGTGAAGGGAACCCACCACTCACTTCTCATCTGGATGAGTGACACCCCTCACTTATCTCCTGTTCCCCCTGGGGTCACCTGCAGCCCTCCCCTACTCTCCACAGGGCTTGGTGGAAGAGGAAAATGACCAGGTTACTACCCTGTACAAGCAATTCTTCAGCTCCTACTGAACTTGATGTAGTCCAAGCCCCTCCCCAGCCCCATGGGCCTGGGCTTCTGGCCCTGGCTGGCCTCTCTGTCCCCCTCATGTTATACACCCCTCTCCTAGGCTCCTGCTTTGGGGACCTCCTTTCATTCCTCTAGTGCCCAAGTGCCCTCCTGTCTTAAGAAGGAATGCCCCGATTCCAGCCTGGACCACTGCGTGAGTCCTCCCTGAATGGGAATTCAGGCCTCAGAACATCACCAACTTGGGAGCTTCCCAGCCACTCCCAGCCCACTTGCATTCACTTTTCTGTCAACGTCGCTTGTGATCTGTGCTCCCTTCTGTACCTGTGGGCTCTCTAGTCTTTTGTTGCCTTCCCTACTACTCCAGAAGCTTCAAGAAAGCAAATGAATTCTACTACTGCCAGAATTCATTACCTGTGTCCCTGAGGCCTAGCACAATCCCTGGCCCATGGTAGATATGCAACCAGCAGATGCCCCTTCTCTCTCTGAAGGCTCAGTCTGTTTATACGTGAGGAGGTCATTTTGCCAGCTACCCAGCAAGGCTATGGGTGAAGGTCAAATGACAGCTCCCCAAGTCTCTCCAGAAGAAACAGGAAAGGGTACAGGCCTGAAACCTGCGAGTTGGAGCAGGGAAGGGGACAGACCTGTTTTGTGCAGCTCAGGCAGGAAGCGCAGGAAGATGGGACGGGCATACGGGGGCAGCTCCTTCTCCAAGAGCTGTGCAAAGTGCTCCAGGTCACAGCTGCCAGTGGGGTTGGCCACGGCAGCCATTCCTGCCCTGCCCTCCGTTCCTGGGGGCAGAAGGGTGAACAGTAAGGGGCTGGCAGTGCCCCCCGGTGGTAATGTCCCTCACAGACGGGCACCTTGGGCCCCACCCCCCACAGACCTGGCACCTCGACACCATACACTGCCACGTCGGCCATGTCCAGCAGGCGGCTGAGCGTGCCCTCCACCTCGGTGGTGGATACATTTTCGCCTTTCCAGCGGAACGTGTCCCCTGTGCGGTCTCGGAAGTACAGGTAGCCCAGCTCGTCCATCACCAGCACATCACCTAGGGAGGGGCTGTGTGAGTCAGGGCTTGGGCTGGGTAGTCCTCACCGGATCCCAGGGAACTGTGTGACCAGAAGGGCTGGGACTGGAGGAGTCCCAGGGAGGTATCTCTGAAGGGAGGGAAGGCCCCTTCATTCCTTTCCACCCCACCCACCCCAAAGGGGCTGCAAAGGGCCAGGGAGTGGTGCCCACCCACCAGTGAGGTAGGCCTGGTCGCCTTTCTTGAAGACATCCTTGGCGATCTTCTTATTGTTGGCGCCCTGGTTGACATAGCCGTCGAAGCGCCGCAGGGGGTCCTGCTGGACAATGCGGCCCACCAGCTGGCCTGGCTCCCCTGGGGGCAGGGAGGGCAGGGTCAGAGTTGCCCTGGTGGCCTCTTCCACTGCTCCCCCAACCCCCAGATGCACCCTGCGTCTTGGTCTGACTTCTGTTAACACTGCTTTCTACCGAGATGCCCATTTCTCCCCTTCACCCAGGAGCCCTAACAGCAGGAAGCCTCTCTTGGCAGGTCTGGCACATGCAGGCACTTTGTCTGGTCACGAGCAGATGGAAAGATGAACAGATAAATGAAAGGGTGGCCAAGCTCTACACAGGAAGCCTAACCAAAGCCGGTGCTTCCTGGGCCCCCAGCTCTGCTCAGAGAGCTTTGTGTTCTTTACCACACATGATCTTCAGGGCACCCCCGTGAAGTATCGCTGCCATCAGCAGGTGGGGGAGCTCAGGCACAGAGCTAAGGGGCTGAGCCAGGATTAGTCCCAGGCAGCCTGGACCCAGGGTCCTCAGTGCAACAGGGAATGAATGGGCAGAGGAGGAAATAAATGACTGACAGCTCTAAGAGAAGAGCTGAGGGATAGCCACTTGTCAGAACAGGGCTCCTCACCTTCCCACCCTGTCCCATCTCCCTCCTGGGCCAACCTCTCCCGCTTTGATTCCCCAATTCCAACTCTGGGGCAGGCAGACCTGGCTGGCAGGGAAGGCAGATGCCATCGGGCCCCCGGATTAGCTCCATGGTGTCCTCATTGACACGTACCAGCCGGATGGGATACACAAAGGACAGGATGCGGCTGTTGAAGCCACAGGCTCCCACCTGCAAAGGCCAAGACTTGGGTCTGGGTTCTCTCACCATGAGGGGGCAGCGACCCGCGGCCCACCCAACCCTGTCCGCACCTGGCTGTCGAAGTTGCCCAGGCTACAGTTGCACTCGGTGGCCCCGTAGAACTCGGCCACCTGGGGGATGTGAAAGCGGCCGGAAAAGTCAGTCCAGATGGACTGGCGGAGCCCATTGCCGAGGGCCATGCGCACCTTGTGCTGGTTCTCCGCCTCCCGCGGTGGCTGGTTCAGGAGGTAGCGGCACAGTTCACCAATGTACTGCACAATCTGGGGGCGGAGGCGGCATGAGCCTGGCCCCTCCTCCCAACCCCTCAGACCCCATCCAGTGCTCCTTTCCCATTCTGGGCCTCTACCTCCACATCAGAAGGAACGTTGCCCTGAATGAGCGACTGGCCTGGTGGCTTTGTGGGAGACAGGGATGGCCATCCCCTTCCCTCCTCGCTCACCGTGCAGTTGTACTTGACACAGTCATCCCAGAATCGGGAGGCCGAGAATTTCTTCCGGATCACCACCGTCATGCCATGGAGCAAGCACTGCCCGATTCCCACGATGTTTCCTGAAGGCAGAGTGATAGGCCCTGGAGGTCAGGGATGGGGGACCTTCCCTCCAGAGCCTCCTTGAAGGCGGTCTCACCTGGTCTTTCCTGTCCTGTCCTTCCTACACTAACTGATCATATCTCTCCCCTAGTCAGACACCTTGCGTAGCTCCCCGGTGCCTATGGGATGGAGCGCACAATCCTTAGGCTGGCTCCTGGGACCTCTGGAGCTGGCCCCAAGCTCCTGCTCCCATACCTGTAATGCTGCCATTCAGCCAGGGGGTGCTGAGCTAGCCCGCCTGGCTTCTGCACCTCACATTTGCCTGCCTTGGGCACAGCTCCTGTAGGAAGCCTTCTGAGCTATCACGGGGCTCTTCCCTTGAGCCAAGTCCCTGCTCCCTATGCAACCCCATACTCACACCATCATTTCTTATGAGAGTCAGTGGGGGGTGGTTTCCATTATTCATCCTGTCCCAGACATACACCTAACTCTAAGCACCTTAAAGGCTGGAACTATATAAATATTCCATCTCTATCTTCTCTTGAGCCCCTAAGACCAAGCAGCAAGACCATGTAAATGAACTGGGTGGAAATTAACTGAATGGCTGGCCAGCCAGGGTGCCCTGCAAGACACGGCCACACACACTGGGAGGCTGGGGTGGCCATTCTCATCCAGAGGTTCAGTCAATTGCCATGTCTGGATTTGGACCCATATTTGACTCCATCTTGCCTGCTGAGAGGGGTGGGGTTCTTGAGGCTCGGGGGGGTGTGGAAGGTGAGGGAGTAGGCCCAGTACTACCTGCTGAGTGGTAGAGGGGGAGGCAGTCATAGACAATGTCATCAGGCTGCATGCGGAATCCATAGTACACCAGGGCAGCCATGCGGTAATACCTGGGAGAGCACAGTGCAGGCTCAGCGGGCCCCTGGAAAGGCAGGAGGAGAGGCTCCCAGGCCCCACTATCCCCAGCCGTCCCCTCGGGGCACCTGCCCCTTACCTGCTGTGCACCACAATGGCGGCTTTGGGCAGCCCCGTGGTGCCTGATGTGTAGATATAGAAGAGCTTATCTGGAGAGAACAGGTATGTGAGCAGCTGAGAGGGAACAGCATGGAGAGGGCTGGCCGCGGAGTCCGACAGACGATGTCTGTGAGTGCATCGTTCAGCACCCACTCCCATTTTCATTATACCTCCTCTAGGAAGCCTGATCTGATGACTCCAGACACCACTCTGCTCTAATGTCTGCATCCGTTCCTTCAACAAACTTGTTCTGGGCCCTTGTTCTGGGCCAGACCCAGGAGACATCAGTGACTACAACAGGCACAGGCCCTGCCCTGGTTGAAGTCATGGCCGAGTGGCAGATGAGGACATAGGCAGTTCCAGTAGGAGCACAAAGTGCTGGGAAGCACACGGCCTGTGGAAGCCCAGCGGCAGCACCTGACCAGGCTCCGCTCCACGGAGGAGAGCTGGGACCAGGAAGAGCTTCCCAAAGGAGGCGATGCTAACTCACATCCTAAGGGATGGGAAGCATTAGCTGCAGGAAGGGGGTGCTGAGGCAGTTCCTGTACTGTAACCATAGCTTTATTCCACCCTGCATCCTGTACCAGGTACTGTCACATGACAGCTTCTGTATGAGCTCAGCCCCAACAGGCTGGAGGTTCCAGGTCAGGAATGCCACGGGATGACTCCACGCATTACAGACCAACCACCTCGTGCTCTCTGGATGCCTGCTGAATGCCAACCCTTGGGGCACCATGAGGGCACAAGGCTGAACTAGTCAGAATCCCTGCCCTCAAGTAGCTTACAAAAGCACCCAGGAGACAAGATCCGCCTGTAACAGAGGTTAAATGACAACAGTGAGCCATTACTGTGCACTTTCTATTACATTTTAGCTTCCCACTGTATCGTTCAATCCCCAAAGCAACTCCATAAAATAGGTACTGTTACCATCCCTAATTTTATGGTTGCAGGACCTAAGGCTCAGGTGTTCAGGGTCATGTAAGGGAAGCAGTAGAGCCACTGGGTAGTGCAGCAAGCTGTGGGCACCACATGGCAGGCTGGAGTATAGAGGAAGAGATGAGAGGGTGAGGAGGCTGCCTGGAGGAGGGGGGTGCCATAGGCAGCTTGGTGTAGGAAAAGGGTAACGGCCCAACAGGGCCTGCACTGAACAGGGGCTAGATGAATATTCAAAGGGCCCTGCCTTGGCCCAAGCCCAGACTAAATTCAGACACAGGTGGTTCTTGGGCTCCATGGGATTCTGCACATTAGGCCTCAATGAAGCTTGTTCGACAAATCAAGGAAGCAAATTTTGAGCCCGTGTGCCAGGACTGTGCCTGGAGTTTTCATACACATCAGTTCATTCAAACTTCATACTAACTCCAGGGGTACTGTCCTTATTTTCCCAGATGGAGGAGGTGACATGACTCACCCCAGGTCATATGGCAAGTTTGCAGAAGAACCCAGGCCTCTGTCCCTGAGGCCAGTGCTCTGTTCTTGGCCCACCTTAGAACTCCTCTGTGGGGGTGGGAGGCCCACCTGTGAAGCCCTTGTCAGGGCGACTGGGCAGGTGCTTGGGGGCATCTTCCAGTAGGGGGTCCAGGTGCTCGCAGCCAGTGGACACCATGCTGGGCTCCCAGGGGCCAGAGCAGAAGAGGCTGAGTGAGGAGTCCAGGCTGGCATGGATCTCAGAGACAGCTGCAGGGAAGACAGGGTGGATCAGCAGTCAGGCCAGGAAACCATGTGTTGCCAGGCCCTCCACTCATGTCAGGGCTGGGCATGATGTCAGGGGAGGCAGGCTGGGTGAAGGAAGATGCTGAGAGTTGCAACAGCTCCCATTAGCTGGTAGCTACTACACAGCGGGGTCTTTACCTGCACTCTCCTGCTCACACACTTTAGGAACCAGTAATAGCCCATTTTACAGATGAGAAAATTGAGGCTTTGAGAATGGGAAGGACTGGCTCACAGCTAGAATGTGCTGGAGCTGGGACTCAAGCCAGCTCTCTCTCACACCGAGGTATGCACTCTAACCCACTGTACTAGGCCAGTCCGTGGGGGACAGCTTAGAAGGGAGGAGCAGCGGTCAGAGGCCAGCAGCCCTCCAGCAGGACCTTCTCTCAGGCTCCCCTGTGCACTACAAATGTGCAGATACTCACCTGCCCTAGATCCTGGCTGGTGCTATACCATTCGGCCCCTCTGGCTCCCTCTTGATTGGTCCAAGCCTCCCTCCTCCATGCTGCATCCCTCCTCCTCCCTTTTTAGCATCTTAATAACCCTTCCTGTCCATTACCCCACAACCATGGTGAGAACAAAGAACAGGAACATGGTGTTCAAACCCAACATCGAACTCTGGTTCCACCACTTACCAGCTGTGTGACCATGGGTGAGTTCCTCTCACCACCCTGAACTTCAGTCTCCTCATCTATAAAGCTGAGATGACAATCCCTACCTCACCAGGCAAAGCTGAGATGACAATCCCTACCTCACCAGGCTTTGGGAAGATTAGAGCTGCTTTCGTAAAATTAGTGCTCAGTGTGGCAGCAAATAAAACATAAACTCTGCGGGACAGCAGGGAATAAATTCTTACTCTAATTTTATAGATAAAGCAAATGAAGCCTAATTAGTGACAAGAATGGTTACCATTGTATGTGGGGGCTCACCTAGCATCAGCCACCTTGTTAGTGCTTCAGATGATGTATCTTCTTTAAAAACGGCATGAGATGGGTACTACAGTGAGGAAACTGAGGCACAAAGATTTCCAGTCTCTTACTCTGGGTCTCTAGCTTAGCACCAGCAGAACCCAGGCTGTCGGACTCTAGGATTTATGCCCTTAACTCAGCTGCACAGCCTCCCCCAGGGCTGGAGTGGGGTTGTGGTCTGTGCAAAGTCCCGTGGGATGCCCTGCCTGTTCCCTGCCCCTTTGGGGCTCACCTGGGGCCATCTCGCTGCCAAAGATGAGGGCCCGGGCCCTGGAAGTGGTCAGGCAGTGGCGCAGAGCATCCCTCCGGAGGTTGGTGTTGATGAGTGCCGCCTCCACACCCACCTTGGCCATGCCCAGCCACAGGCCCACGAACTCATTGCGGTTCTCCATGAAAAGGGCAGCCACATCACCCGAGGCCAGGCCCCGGGCCTGCAGGAAGTTGGCCACGCTGCTTGAGTAGTCATCCAGCTGGCGGAAAGTCCAGTGGGTGTCTGTGCCCTCGAAGATCAGGGCTGTCTTGTCAGGGTGGCGCCGTACCGTAGAGGCAAACAAAATGGGCACCGTTCGCTGCTCCCGCAGGTACCGACGGACCTTGGCCTTCACCTTCAGGAGCACCATGCCGCCACTGGGTGGGAGCGAGTAAGGGAGCTTTGACTGCCAGGGTCAGGAGTGGGTGTTCCAGGAGGCCCGAGGCTCCTGAGCCCCATCGCCTGCAAGGTTCCCTTTTCCCAGCACACATGTGCTAGGCACCAGCTCACCCACACTTCACGATAATACCAGGGCCCTGGGCAATTGCTCCCTCCCCAGCAAATAGGAGGAAACTGAGGCTGTGCTGCACTGTGACTTGCCCCAGGCTTCCCGGTGGAATGTGGCTAAGCTGAGATTTGAACCTCAGTCCTCTCTGGCTCCAGAGTTCAACTCTTACTATCCTCTAAGCTCTGCAGAGTCTGCTGCTCTGTCAGAGCCTTCTAGGACTCCAGGACGCCAAGTCAAAGTCTCTACTCCTCATTGGGGACCTCCCACAGCCCCATACTGTACCTCTCCCACCACACTGCACAGTAAATAAAGGATGAGTTTACGATTTCAGTTTCCCTTTCTGGGAGCCCAGCAAAGGTGGCGCTCTGTCCTGTTCATCACCTTGTCCCTGGGGCCCCACTCAGTGCCAGGCACAAAATAGATGTTCATTAAGTGTTTGTGGAATTACTTGGCAACATTCCCGTTTCCTGCCCTGCCCCTGCCACCTTTGACCCATAACCTCTCCCATCTCCTGGCCCCTGTGCCTTTGCTGATGCTGTGCTCTCTGGCTAGAATCCCCTGTGGCCACACCCTTGAGGTACCTCTCCAGTACAAGCTACTTCTCCTCCAGAAGGCCTTCTCTAATCCCCCAGTCCCTGGCCTGAAGCCATCCCCCATCGCTCCATTCTCCCACAGCATTCTGTGGCAGCCACTCTATACCACCTTTTGCATTCAACTCAGATTGACAAATGCTGAGCTGCCTTTTTTGGACATGGGTACTGTGCTGAGCATTTGGACACCACCATGAGCAAGGCTGATAGGTTCTCTGCCTATAAGGCACTTCCAGTTTAGGGATTTACTATGTCCCCTTCTTACATCCCTGACCAGTCTGAGCATGGCCTGCGACTAGGTCTGCCTTGTTCCTCTATGGGCCTCACAGCCAGCCTGGCACCTGGTAGAGAGCCGGTGGCAGCAGGTGTTTCTGGTACAGGATATCCCTTGTGGACCACACCTGACTTTCTTCAGGGAGCAGGTTCTCCCAGATATCATGGCCCTGCTCCAGAATTCAGTGGCCTCTCTCAGACTCATGCCAACCCAGGGACAGGGCCCTTTCCATAGGATTCCTCTTCATCTTCTCACAAGCATATCCTTGGGACCCTTGCAGATGTCTCCTCAACACACCTGGTGTTTGATGTGTGTCCCAGGCCCCCAAGGAGCAACAAGTAAGGGACATTCCCTGGGAGGAGACTCTGACCTTGGAGATGGAGAGACCAGGTAGTACTGCAAGGGGAAGTATGTGAAGCAGAGGCTGCTCTTTGGGGGCTTAGGTGCCCTGTGCCGGTAGAGGCCATGGGGTCTGGTCTGGAAGATATGGGGGATTAGGAGCCCAGTGTGTTGTGGGAGAGCAGGAAGGGCTGGCTGGACCAGGTACTCACAAGACATCGCGCCTGATGGTCTTGATGAAGACTCGGATGAAGCGCCAGCCACCAGATCCCAGGTACAGGAACAGCAGGGAGAACCCCACTTGAGTCCAGGGCAGTTTCAGCACCAGCTTGGAGAACAGCAGCACCCCCACGAGAGACGCCCCAAGCAGCATTGTGGCCTGTGGACACAGGGCAGTCAGTGGACCAAATGTCTGGGTCCCCTACCTCCTGGCTCAGGCAGTCAAGCTACTGTGACTCCAAGGGGTCAACCTGTAGTGAGGTTTAGCCATAGTGAGTGGAGCAGCTGAAGACAGGACCCCTTTCCAGGGCCGTCTGGAAGGAGCAGGCTAGAAGCTTGGGACTTGAGGTGAGGAGTTCCCAGGCTGAGAGACAGAGAATGGGTTCAAGCCCCCTAGGCCAGTCTCTAACTACAACTCTCTGAGTGGCCTTGGGAAAGTTTCTTTCCCACTTGAAGCCTAAGTCTCTCCCTCTGTGAGGCAGCTCTTAGAGGCCCTTCCAGCCCAAATAGGGCAGCCCGCTTTCCTGACATCCAGGGTCCCTAACCAAATGCTTGGAGAGGACTACTGACTTAAGCGCCTCTGGCTTGACTCCCCAACCAATGACCCTGGAAGGTTCTGTGGATGACCAGGCCAAGCCACAGCACCCAAAGGGGCTTCCTGGGAAGGCACCCAGCTTGATCCCAGCGCCATGCCTCTGCTGGCCCATAGAGGGCGACAGAGCAAAGGGGTAGAGCCCAGAGGTGCCTGAGAGGTGTCCGCCCAGAGGCAAAGGTGGTTGAGGGAGAGGGAGGGCGCCTTTCAAGGCACCCCCACAAACACACTCAGCAAGCCACTCAAATGAATCTTTTGGGACTGGGGCTTCAGGGAGGGGGACGGCTGGTTGGGCTAAGATTAGTGCCCTTACGCTCTATTCCTGGCGCTTCACAGACTTGCTCAAGGGGCGGCAGAGACGGACTCGGTTTTCTTCTGGGCTCTCCTATTCCCGGGGAGGGTCTGAAGGTCACGACTGTGAGGTAGCCTGGGAGTCTCCAAGCCAAGGACAAGGACATGGTCTGGGCCACGGGGAACCCTTACAGACCACCTCCCCCTCCTCCACAGAAAAAGCCGGGAGGGGGACCGAACCAGCGCCCCCAGATCCAATGTTAGGGTCTCCAAAGCCCTCAGACCTCTGGCCTCCCAAAGTCCGCCAAGGCAGAGGGCAAGAACCCGTCCAGAGGCTGGGGGATGGGGCCAGGAGGGAATCCTTCGGGCCTCCGTCACAGGTCATTGCGGACCGCCCTCGCCCCCAAAGAGGAAGCGTAGTAGAACGCCCCTCACCTGGGGCCGGCACCGCCACCTCCCCCCGACTCCGCCGGGCACATTTCCCCGCCCGGGAACCTCCTACTAGCCTGGCTTTTGTGCTCACCTGGCGTCGGCCCCGCCGCGCGGCGCCAAGTCCAGATGTGGCCGGGCTGCAGTAAGCGGAGGGGGGAGCTCGTGGAGCATCAGCCGGTCCTGGGCGCAGAGAGCCGGGTCTTAGCGGGCGCTTCGCCGGCTCTGCGCCTTGCATGGCCCAGCGGGCCCAGCCCCGCCCTCCCGCGGCGCTCCTCCTCCGCCCGCCTCCTGCTACCCAAACCTGCTGCGCCGGCCGGCAGCACCGCCTCCCGCGCCTTCCCCGCCGCTGGCGAGCAGCAGAATCCGTGGCAGCGCAGCCCGTCGCGCGACACCGCCCGGCCCAGCCGGCCCTGCGCGCTCAACGGTCTCGGGCGGCGCCCCGCGCGGCACGCTGGGAGTTGTAGTCGGCGCTGCGCAGCCCTACGGTGCTGCGGGGACCCCCGAGCCGCGAGCAAACGGGAAGCCTCTGCTGGGGCCTCGATGCCGCAAGTTCCCCGTGTCCGGACGTGGGGACAGCCCCTGACCCGAATCGTTGGCGTAGAACACGGAGTCCGTGCCTTGACCGAGATAGAGTTTGACAAAGGCCTAGCGCCACACCTAGAAGAGCGCTAAAAGGGCGACCTTAGGCAGAGAGGTGAGCTGGGTAACAACTTTTAATATCTGGCTCTGTGGCGCAATGGATAGCGCATTGGACTTCTAGCAGGTTCTGGTGTGGTGATTCAAAGGTTGTGGGTTCGAGTCCCACCAGAGTCGAGTTTTGGTGTGCTCCTCCCACATTTCCATTTAGATATTTTACGGCATCAGGTACTTTCTTCATAAGGTTCCGAAAACCCAAGGCTGCGGACCTGAGGCTGGCACATTTGATTCTGGACAGCAATCAACTTGGCGTCGGATTTATTGCGTGAAAATCCTTTCCTCCCCGTGGGCTACCCCGCACACCTGGTGGTACAAAGGGCACGGAAGTTGGAACGTGTACCGAACTTTGATCCCTGGTCGCTCTGGACCCTGCAGCAAATCAGTTAATCCTCGAACCTCTGACCGCGTCATGCCACCTGCTGAGCCGTGGGATATCGGCCAGCCTCCCCGCCCCGTGCGGCTCTGGGACTATGAGAACTTGGTTCCAAGATAACCAAACCTGTTGGGCATCCACAGTTGCCAAACCTTAAATAGATCCCTTAATCCCTTTCTCCAGTTAAAGTCCTGGAAGTGGAGGAGGGGAGTTTTCAGGGTGTATTCATAGAGATTAAAAATGAAGTTTTGGTCTGATAAAGTATTTGTATCTATTTCTTCCAGAGATTAGGGTGCATCCTTTTGGGGGACCTCGGTAAATGAAAGCACTGTGGGTGTTACATACAGGAGGCAGTGTGGTGCAGTGGTTGTGGGCATGGGCATTGGCATCCAACAGACTTGGATCAATTTATCAGCTGAACATTTAAAGCCTCCATTTCTTATATATAAAAATGAGTACACACAGTATTTACCTTACAGGGTTGCTGTGGAGAATCACAGGGAGCATTTGACTTAGCGCTTGATATGTTTATTATTGTAGTTTACAAACTCATTAGCCACAAAACAGGCAAAATCTAGATATGAAGATTATCTCTGTATAGAGGCTTAGCACAGCGCTTAGCAAACAAAAAGCTTGATAATGTGTGTTGAATGAATGCCAGGGAGAGTGAATTGGAGCCTCTGAACTTATCCACAGTGGGATCCATCGGTATAAACATAATTATTTCCTCATTGACCGCTGAGGTCATATACAAAGTGGGCAAGTGAAAATTTGGAGGAGGGTGGTGGTGGCCAGCCCCCCTGCTGTCCTTTACCCAAACTGGTCACATGGGTGAAGCCAAAGCAGTACCCCACCAAACACGGGGCCAGGCCTTAGGGGGAGATGCAAGGGGACAGAGAGTGAATGAGAACATCTGCCTTTAAGTTGCTTAAAGGTAGTCAGACACAGAGAGGGCAGATGGAGATTAGATCATTGGACTAAATTGTCCCTCATCAAGAGCTCACCATACTTCGTCAACACCCACCACACATTACTGTGACTTCTCATTGCTTTATATTCAGACCCCCAGCCTCAGCTGTTAGACATTGGGAAAATGTCTAACATTAACCCCATAGAGCCTCAGTGTCCTCATTTTTAGGCTGGAAGTATGGTTATATGGTCTCTGCCTCCTTGCGCTGGGTATGGATTCAGTGAGCTGATGCATGTCACGGAGAAGCTCTGGCACATGGAAGGCCCCAGCTGCTATAAGTGCTCAACTCTAAGAGGGTGGGAATGCAGCTGTCTCCATCACTGTTGGCCCCCAGCATGTGGCAAATGTTTACATGGCATTTGTGAAATGACTGAACACAAGTGGGCTTGAGCATCAGGACACAGGCGCTGGCGAAGGCCCTGTGTTGGGAAAGGTGATTGGAAAGACCTTTGTGTGCTAAGGAGTTTACCCTGGGGGCAGTGAAGTCATTGAGAGTTCTTAAAAAGGGAAGGAGCTGGGTCCTGTCATTTGTGGGACAGGCTGAGCTTAGGCTGACTTTACAGTGGGCTTGTTTCCACTGACATGATCCTCACTGCCCTGCCTTGGGGAGCTAACATCAGTGCTTAAAACTCCAGACTTACCAGAGACTGACATCTGAACTCACTTGAAGGCACTAAACCTCCCCAGCGGACTTCAGTGGTTTGGCCCCTGGCGCAAAATAGGTGCTTTCCCCCTAGAAATTCAGTTTCATTTGGCCTTAGGATCTCTGAGCTATGTAAGTCCTCCTACTCTGGTGTGTGCAAAGTACCTCTGGCTTGTGTACAGTGATTTCAGAGGTCTCAGAGGGCCCTCCTGGCAAAGGATGGCTTCCATTTCCTAAGTGCCTACTGTGCGCTAAAGCGCTACACATGCACAGCAGCCCTGCTGTAAAATAGGTATATACTTTCCCCAGCTCACAGGTGAGAGCACAGGGTCAGCAGGATGACATGACTACTGCAAGGACAGAGACAGAGCTAGGTCCGCCTGCCTTTGGAGCCTGTGCCTCCAAACACTGCTCTGGGGTCAGCTACATATGGCTTTCATTGGGCAGAGGGAAAGGGAGCTTTCCCTTGGCTACTGGGAGAGGACTTGAGACCTGTGTGTCCCAAGACAGGCTCCACCACAGCCCAGCTGTGTCACCTAGGACACTATCCAGAGACTGACGGTCTTACCGACAAAGTGAGGTTGTTGTGAGGGCTGGTGAGTTCCTGCATGCCTGGTACTCAGCATCCATTTTCAACAATGAAGCAGTGAGCAAGCCCCTAGTGTGTGCAGAGCACTGTTCCCAGCAATGAAGGGAAAGAACCATGCTCCTGCCCTTCTGGAACAGACATGGAACGCATACATAAATGAACAAGTAAGATGATTTCAGAGTGGTAAACACTGAGAAGAAAGTGATATGATGTGATGGAGCGCACAGCGGCTGCTTCAGATGGTGGTCAGAGAAGGTCTCTTTGAGATGACATTCGAGCACAGATGTGAATGACAAGGAGCTGACGATATAATGACCTGGTGGGGACAGAGTGCTCTTCCCAAAGTAAGAAGACCAACATGGTTTATTGAGATGAAGAATAGAAGTTTCTAGGACTTGGCAGGGACTCACAGGCTGTGGTAGGAACACAGTAAGTAGCTATTGCCAGTATAATTTTCTTCCAGTCATGAGCTGGTGACAAAAACGCCACCCTATGGAGATCTGACTCCATTCCCAGCTAATCCTGATGTCGGTGCCCGTCTCTCAAGTGCTGTAAAGGCCCAGGTCCTCCAGGTACCTAGTGGCTTGGAGCAGGTGAGTGCCCCAGCTGAGCAGAGGCAGCCATCTGACGGTCTGCCTTTTCTCCCCCAACCTTGGCACTGTTCTTTTACTGACTAGCTATTAGGGTTGCCTGGGATCCTGGAAAGCTGTGGACAGCTGGCGGTCTGGAAAGGTGTCTTATACTGCACAGATGGACGAGGTCTGGGAGCTCCCCAATCCCTTCCTCCTTCTGCAGAAATTCAAAGAACTCAGGACAAGGCTTCTCTTTTAACAAGGCCATGGTTCCAAAACGGGCCTTCAGTCTCCTATGGGACACTGGACTGGGATGTGGTGGACACAAAGGAGGCTCAGACACCGGTGTGGCAATGCTGGGCAGGTCTTTGGACAGCCCCTGGCTCCAGCCCCAGCTCTGTTCCTATTCCTTATTAGTAAAATACTAGTACCACCTCCATCGTTGGGTTGCTGAAGGCATCAATGTGCTAATGCATCTCAAGTGCTTAGGCAGACAGTACCGCTATAAACTGTAGCCCTCATTATCGATAGGGAAACTGAGGTGGTCTTTTGGCCTGGATTCTAATTAACCCAGGCAATTCCTTGCCCATATTTGGGTCTTAGTTGCCATATCCACACAATGAGGAGCTGGCCCCCCAAACTAAAGGCTCTGCCATCTTGAGTGTTTCTGGTTCTCAATCCCAAGACGGGGCCACACATCCTTCAGACGATACTTTTCACCCTGCCGGTCCCCACTCCTTGGCTTTGACCCAAGGAAAATGCCTTGTTCCCACTCCAGAAAGAACATGCAGCCTTGCAACTGCCTCCCTCCACCTGGGAGCACAGTGATAAACAGTGCCTGCCCCTCGGGCCCTTCCTCTGAAGTCCTTCTGAGGGCCACCTCGTGAAACCCCCACAATAACCCTGGCAGGTGGCTGCTGTTTTCAGTCCCCTTTTACTGATGATGAAAAATGGGCTCAGAGAAGGGGAAGGATTGCCTTAAGTTCCTCTGCTAGAAAACGGTGGAGGAGTTGGGAATTTGAATCCTAGTCTGTCCAACTTCAGACCAGAGGAGTCGGGACAAGCAGCTGAAGCTCAGGCTAAAGGGAATGTCTGCCCTTGGTGCTGATCCAAGGCCCAGGGCCGCCAGAGTCACGGGCAGCACTGGGCAAGGGCAGAAGCAGGTGCTCGACCTGACAGGAGCCTTTACTCAGACAGCCGACGTGCCTCCGTCTTCTCAGGTCTCTGGAATTGGGTGTAGCCCTCCTCCTGAAGGCCACCCGGCCTGGCACCAGAACACAGTGGCTGGCAGGGTGGGGTCTGAAACGGGGGTTGTGGACCTGAGACATTCCAGCACAAGCCTAGATGGCTGATTCCTGCTCACAGGTGGTTCTCTTTGGGCAGCTCCTGGCTCCCCTGGAGCCACACACTGTGCTGCCTGCTCCTTCCTGGGTTGGTCCTCAAAGCCACTCAGCAGTGGTTATGACAAATCATGATAGATGGTGTCCAAGGGTCAGTGTTCATAAAGGAACAAAGGTAGAGGCCAAGGAGCCCTCTGTCCCGAGGGGAAGCCAGGCAGGGCCCTCCTGGCTCAGTGGTTCAGGGCCTAAGCCAGGCCCTTGACCTGCACAGGGGGGTCTGTGATGCCCAGCTCCTCCCGCAGAGCCCTCAGAGGCTGCTCCCAGCGCCGCTCGTAGTACAGGTTGAGGACACATGGGGCTCTGCGCCCACTCTGAACTGCCCATGGGATCAGCTCTGAGACCAGTGCTTGCAGGCTCCTGTGGGGCAGCAGAAGAAAAAGAAGAGGTAACGTCCCGAGGGCCAGGCACACTATGTGCCCAGCACTCATGGTGCTTTTTCTCAGTTAATCCTCACACAGCCCTAGGAAGGAGGCAGTTATTATCCCTACTTTTTAGCTGAGGAAACAAGCTCTGCGAGGTAGAATCCTGTGCTCAAAGCCACACATTTTGCACATGCCAAAGCCCAGATTTAAATTGAGGGCTACCTAACTCCACAAACTAATGCTAGGTTGCCGCGCCATCCCCAGCTCTACCATTCAGACCCAACATTGTGATCTGACCCAAGAGACCCTGGAGTCCTACGAATGTTCATTGCCCCAGAGACTCCACGCCAGGCCAGTTTCACCTCTCTGCCCCATTCTTTCCACCTGGCTTCCTGGAGAACCATCAGGGCTGCTCAGGAAGGCTGCATGCTCTTCCCACTTCTGGGAGCCCTGGCCCCTCTGAGCTCTCTCCCAACCCCTTGCCACTTGAGAACTTACTGGGCACTGAGTCGGATCGGTCCAAAGAGGGCACCCAGGATACACATGGGCAGGCCAGTCTGGACAGCCTCAAACCACTTCACCACGATCTCCCCTGGTGGGGGAAACGAGGTAGGAGGTAAGCAGGGCCCAGGAGGAGAGGCTAGCGGTGCTCAGGGCAGGGCACAAAGAGGTGTCCGCTCCTCTCTGATCTCTACCAGGGGCCAACAGTGCCTGGTCCAGGTTCGTGCTGGGCCTCGGGGCACTTGGCTTGGGGTAGAGAAAAGGGCCCAAGCACAGGAGGAAACAGGGGCTGGGAAAGAGGCTTAGGAGCAGAATGCAGAGGATTCATGCATGCTGAAGAGCCCAGGCCGGTTCCTATGGGCCTTTGGTTCATGCTAAGGGTTTCAGAGCAGGGAGCCCTGATGCTGGAATGCTGCCATGTCAGTGAAGAAGCTCTAAGAGGCGGTGGGGATGGAGGACGGGACGTGTGGCATAGATGCTACCAAGAGGTTCAGAAAGCAGAAAACAAGGCACCAAGCCAGCTGGTCACTGGCAAAGACAGGTGAGCCCTGCCCTAGTCCTGAAGACAGACTCAGGTAGACAGGCTGGCTGGAGCACCCCCACTCTTGAGGAGGCTGGTGGGTGGCACTCACCCAGGATGTTGGTGGGCATCCCCAGCAGGGTGTGGATCATGTCGTGCACTTCCCGGTACCGCTGGATCACATATGCTAGCTCCTCATCGTCCACGAATCGTGTGGGTGCTCGGGTGTCTGGGGAAATCCTCTGACAACCGTGAGCTTCCCCTATACCCCTTCCCAACAGTTCCTGGGCCCAATTTTCCAGCTTCTCTTTGACTCTGTCAACCACCCCCACCAGACTCATACTCCACCAGAAATCTCTGGGGACTCTGTTTTTTGTCCATATCTGCCGACACGGGAGGCCTCAGGCAGGGAATATGGTGGGATGAACGCCCCCCCTGGCCTACCGCAACTCATGCATAAAGTACACAGCCTGTTGGAATCTATGGCAGAGAAACCCTCAGGTGTAGGGGGAAGCAGGAATTGTTTAATGGGTTCAGAGTTTCACTTGTACAGGACGAAAAAGCTCTGGAGATTGGCTTTACAAAAATGTGGATATTAACATTACTGAGCTGTCCATTTGGAAATGGTTAAGATGGCAAATTTTATGGCATTTTTTTTAAAGCCACAATTAGAAATAAAATGAGGAGAAAAAAAAAGCCCGCCCACATCCTTCACATGAGCTGCCCCCAGCCCAGGGTGCTCTCTCCCATCTCATATTCACGTTGACAACTCCCACCTATCCTTTATGACCAGCTTAAGTGTCCCCTCCACGAGGAGGCTGTTCCTGAACTTCAGACTAATCAGGTCCATGTATGGTCTCTCGTAGCATCCTATGCATCTCTGTGGCATGATTGTACTGTGATGTTTTGTGTGTGGGATTGTGAATGTTTCTCTTCTAGACCTCTACAGCAGCCACTCACCACTGGGAGCCCCACTGAACCCTGAAATTTGACAAGTTCCAACTGAGATGAGCTGTAGTACATGTAAAGACACACTGGATTTCAAAGACTTGGTATGAAGAAAATAATGTGAAATCTCAGTAATTTAAAAATAGTGATTGCATGTTGAAATAATAGTTTAGATATATTGGGTTAAACAAAATATGTTATTGAAATTCCTTTCACCTGTTTCTTTTTGCTTGTATTAAAGATGCTAGCAGCAAATTTTAATTAGTTATGTGGCTTGTGTTCTATTTCTGTGAACAGTGTTGCAGCAGCCTGTAGGCCACACAGGACTGGGCTGGCTTTGTTTTGCTCATGGTTGTATCTCCAGGGCCTGGAAGAATTAACATCATTTGAATGCATGAGTAAAAGGCCAGCCCTAAGTGCTTTTCTGGTCCCAGGCAGAGATGTCAACTGTCCTCCCTTTACGCACCCAATGCCTCTCTAAGTCCTCAGCAGCACCCATGCAGAGTGGAAGCAGTCTAGTCTTCCTGTTCCCAAGGGCAGGAAGACGTCCTTCCTCAGCCCATCCAGAGCCCAAGAGATTTGATGTCTTCATTGTTTTGGGGCTGCTGGCTCACTGCCATGGTCTCTGAGCTCACTGAGTCCTAGGTCCTAATTTCTTCTGCAGTTCTACCTGCTGTATGAAGCTAAAAGTTATCACAGTGATAACAGTCATCGAGCACCTGCCACATGCCAGCACTATGTGAGATCCATGACATACATTATCGTACTGCGTCTTCCCCACCCTATAGGGCTAGATAGATCCTGTTAGCCTCAGATACAGATTAAAAAAAAACAAGGCTTAGAGAGATAAAGTAACTTGTCCAAGATCACACAGCTATCAAGTGGCTGAGTCAGGATATGAAACAAAGTCTGCTGGATTCCATTATTGATTCCATTAATGCCCATTATTAATAAGCCATCTAAGTGCTATGGAAGATAAACACTAGGTCCCCTTATCTCAGATAAGGAAGCTAAGGCTCAGAGATGTCAAATGATTTGCCCAGGGCCACAAAGCTGGGAAGAGAGTCAGGATTCTAATTCAGGCTTCTCTTTTTTTTGATTTTTTAAAGATTTTTTCTTTTTTTTTTAATTAAGGTATCATTGATATACACTCTTATGAAGGTTTCACAAGAAAAACAATGTGGTTATTACATTCACCCTTATTATCAAGTCCCCTCATATCCCACTGCAGTCACTGTCCATCAATGTAATTCAGGCTACTCTTAACTAGAGCCCATGCCTGTAATCTTGATGCCAAAGGATGACCACACCCCCCACCAATGTCAGCCTCAGGGAGGGTGTCCTCACCTTGAACTATGATCTAAATCTCTGGACAAAGGTGTTCCTTCATATTCTGCCGGTTACAGCGCTCTAGAAATGTCACAATCTCTAGGGCTGTGATCACAATTAGGGCTGTGACTGGGCAAGGTGCCAAGGGAGGCCCTGGAAGCTCCATCCCCTCTGCAGCAACAGGACAAAAGGCCCTGGGTGACACTTAGGGCAGGCCACCCTGGTGGGTTTCCCAGCAATGAAATAATTGCATCCTGGTGAAATCTGAGGGTGATGTCATAAAATGGGGCAGAGGCAAATGTCAAGAGAATACGGGGAGTAGATTCTCAGGGACGAGAATCTTCGAGAGCAATGGTTCTCACCTGTCCACCAGGTGACACTTGCCATATCTGCAGATATTTAGACATTCATAGTTGTTACAACTGAGCGGGGGGTGGGGGTGGGGGCGCTCCTGGCATCTGGCGAGTGGAGGCCAGGGATGCTGCGAAACACCCCAAAAAGCACAGGGCAACCCCTGCACCACAGAACGATCGGGCCCTAAAAGTCAACCGTGCCAAGGCTGGGAAACTGAGCTCTGAGCAACCTGTACTCACTCCTTCACCTGCTCCAGCCTGGCTGGCTCCTGCTGCCACTTGGCAGAGCGGCTTTGATGGGATGTGCAGGGAGCACAGCAAGCTGGCTCAGCTGTACCTTAAGGTCCTTTTATGAATCAGATCATGTCACTATCCTGCTTGAAACCCTTAACGGCTTCCTATGGCTCCTTTTACTCCTTCCCATGGCCCGCAGGGCCTGGCCCGGCTGACCTCCCGGCCCACTGGCTGCCTCCCCCGACTCACTCCTCTCCTGGCCAATGGGTACGTTTTCCTTTTCTTAAACATGCAGAGCCTTGCACTTGCCAGTCCCTCCACTCTGAAGGCTCCTCCCCGTCGCTCGTCACGCTGCCTGCTCCTCCTCATCTTCCAAGTCTCCTCTGAGGGGCCTCCCATTACCACCCTATCAGAAGTAGCCGCTTTCCCCCACCCTGACCCTTGTCCTCTAACATGCTGACTGCTGTCCTCACAGCACCGTCTGCTGGAATGGAAGCTCTACGAGGGCAGGCTCTTTGCCGGTTCCGCTCACTGTATCCCAATTGCCGAGAACAGTGTCTGGTACATACATTCTGAGTATGCAGTATTTTGTCTGAATTTTTAAATGAAAATTTTTTCCTTTGACTACTTTATTGTCTACTTCCCCAACTAGAGTATTTGCTTCATGAGGGCAGGACCTTATCTGTCTACTTCACCATTATATCCCTAGCACCTAGGACAATGGATGGCACATGACAGATTTTGACCAAATGAATGAGTTCCTGAGGGGTTAGGACTCTCCCCATTCCACCTGCCCCCACCCCCAGCCCGTCCTCCCTGCCCAGAGCTGGAGAGTGCTACAACTTGTAACATCCTAGGGAAAGCACTGTTTCTAGAACAGGGGACACAGTGCAGCAGTTAAGAGCAGTTAAGAATTAAATAAATGCTGCCTCCATTAGTACTAGCTGTGTGAAATATGCAAGTTGCTTAACTGCTCTAAGCCTGTTTCCTCATCGGTTAAAGGCGGATAATAATAAAACATACTTGACAGGGTGGTTGGGAGGATTCAGTGAGATCATGTATGAGCTTGGCATCTGGCATGCAGTAAGAGGTTAATAAATGCTCGCTGGTATTATTGCTTGGGACGATGCTCTTGGCCCATTTGCCTGTCCCATAGAACATGACCAAGCCTTCCTACAGGAGACTGAAAAGCACTACTGCCCATGGTGGCAGTTCAGGGCTCCTCCCTCCTTAGGACGTCACTCTTCTGCCCTTTTTACTGACAGTCAAATGCACAGATGTGGAAACTCACATTTGCATCCAGGAAATGGAGATACTCGCGGCCAAGGGAGCCCTCAGGGAGACTCTGCAGCTTGTCCAGATCAAGGGTGGACAGTGAGATCCGGGGACGCTCCCTGCAAGGCAGAAGGCAAGATTTAGGTGTTGGGAGAGTGCCAGTGAAGGAAGGTGAAAGGTCCAGCTACTGCAAGGGTGTGAGAGGTGGAGAGGCAGAGAGCAGCAACGGGGCCAAGTCCTAACAGAGCACCTACCACTGGTCAGGATGGTGGTAGGACTGAGGGGACCACCATAAACTGAGGCCATGGCTCCTGCCTATAGGGGCACATTCTCAGAGGGCAGGCTTCATATGTGAGCAGGATACTTCCAAAGGGCACTACAGGGGTGGGGACTACAGCTGGTATGTGTTATGGGAACTCAGTGAAGGTACAAAGCCCTGTGGCTAGAAATGGGCTGAGGCCACGACACTGTACTACCCAGGGGTCATCATAGTGTCTGTGTGAACAGCACCCATGGAGTTGGACAGTACCCAGCTTGTGTGGCCATCCATGGCCAGGATATCAGGAAGACCTCCCTAGGAGAACAAAATGTGACTCCAGAGAGATCAGGATCCGCAGAGAATGCCCCCAACCCCTGAGGCAGAGATAGGACCTACTGCAGGATCTGGGCACCCTCTGCATCCCTCCTCATTTGGTCCCTGAGGATCTTCAGGGCACGGCACCCTGTGGTCTCCCCTAGAACTGCAACCATGTCTGAAAAGAAACAAATGGGGAAAAACGGAGGCTATGATCTTAGGTCAATCACATGGTCTCGTCTGAGCCTTAGTTTCCTACACAATGAAAAAGGGATAGGAGGCTTCATGTTAAACACTTAGCAAATCACCTAGCACACAGTAAGGGTACAATATATGTATCTATAGTTATTATTATTGTTACTAATCTAACACGGTGAGGTGGCTCTGGTTAGCACAGTACTCCAAAGAGTTTTTAAGTCACTTTTACATCTATTATCATGACAGAATACCACGTCCTTGTCGACAGGTACAGGCTTTGGCATCACAGTGCCATGTTTGAGTCCAGGTACAGTCAATACCTAGACGACCTTGTGCAAACGGCTTCCCATTTCCAAGCTTCAGGGTCCTAATTTGTGAAGTGCACATAAAACCTTTCTTAACAGGGTTAATGCAAGAAATAAAAAATATCGTGCATATTAACTACTCAGTGCAGTTAAGCAGCCAAAACAAATGTTCAGTGGGCAGTTAGCATTAGCACGTTTGTTAGTAGGTGTAACAGTACTTTCTAGACTTAGATACCTGGGAAGGATGTAAAAAGGTAATGTAAAATCCCAAGATGTTCTGGTCATACATCCAGCAGACATTTATTATGTGCCAGGCACTATCCAAAATGCTGCTAACACAGTGGAACAGGGCAGTCATGGTTCCTGCCCTCAAAAAGCTTAATTTCTAGGGGGATGTTGTAACTTGATGGTATTACCATAGATGTTATAAGTCACCTATTCAGTCCAGAGGTTCTCAAAGTGTCTAGATGACAGAATCGGGAAGGAGCAGAAGCTCTGATTCCTCCCTCCCCTCCCCACATTCGACAGATCCGGACCGAGGTGGGACACAAGCATCTCCATTTTTATGAACGTTGAGGGTGATTATGAGGTGCATCTAGGTTTGGGTACCCTGACTGGTCTATTCTCCAGTTATGCATTGGAAACAGAGACTTTGACAGAGGTCGGGACCTGCCCAGGCTTCCAAGGCAAGGACGCGCGCCCCGGACCCCTAGCTACCCAGAGAGCCCCAGGCGCGGGCGGCCTTACCGTGGCGATACGGGTTGTAGAGAGCCACTCCCGCAGAGCCGACGGCCAGCAGCGCCTTCTGCAGCGGGGAGGTGGGGATGTGTTCGGGGTAGAGCAGGCCGGCGCCAAGGCTTGCAGCTCGGAGGGGCACGTCTGTAGGGCAAGGAAAAGCTGAGGTCAAACGAGCTGGGCGCCCCCAAGAGTCCTTCCCACCTGCGCCACTTGCCTGCAGCCCGTCCTGAGCGGCCCCGGAGCGGCCGGAAGGAGCGCAGGGCC
>JAVSCE010006707.1:0-32015 GCA_032199065.1 Smutsia gigantea | reverse complement strand
ATATATTCTCCCATACTGTAGGATGTCTTTTTGTTCTGATGGTGTCCTTTGCTGTACAGAAGCTTTTCAGCTTGATATAGTCCCACTTGTTCATTTTTGCTTTTGTTTCCCTTGCCCGGGGAGATATGTGTTCATGAAGAAGTCGCTCAGGTTTATGTCCAAGAGATTTTTGCCTTTGTTTTTTTCTAAGAGTTTTATGGTTTCATGACTTACATTCAGGTCTTTGATCCACCTTGAGTTTACCTTTGTGTATGGGGCTAGACAGTAGTCCAGTTTCATTCTCTTACATGTAGCTGTCCAGTTTTGCCAGCACCAGCTGCTGAACAGGCTGTCATCTCCCCATTGTATATCCAAGGCACTTTTATCAAATATTAATTGACTGTATATGTTTGGGTTAATGTTTGGATTTTCTATTCTGTTCACTGGTCTGTGGGTCTGTTTTTGTGCCAATACCAAATTGTCTTGATTACTGTGGCTTTGTAGTAGAGCTTGAAGTCAGGGAGCGTAATTCCCCTGTTTTATTCCTCCTTCTCGGGATTGCTTTGGCTATTCGGGGTCTTTTGTGGTTCCATATGAATTTTAGAATTATTTGTTCCAGTTCATTGAAGAAAGCTGTTGGTAGTTTGATAGGGATTGCATTGAATCTGTAGATTGCTTTAGGTAGTGTAGCCATTTTGACAATATTTATTCTTCTAGCCAAGAGCATGGGATGCATTTCCATTTGTTAGTGTCCTCTTTAATTTCTCTTAGGAGTGTCTTGTAGTTTTCAGAGTACAGGTCTTTCACTTCCTTAGTTAGGTTTATTCCTAGGTATTTTATTCTTTTTGATGCAATTGTGAATGGAATTGTTTTTCTGATTTCTCTTTCTGTTAGTTCATCATTGGTGTATAGGAAAGCAACAGATTTCTGTGTGTTAATTTTGTATCCTGCAACTTTGCTGAATTCAGATATTAGTTCTAGTAGTTTTGGAATGGAATCTTTGGGGTTTTTTATGTACAGTATCATGTCATCTGCAAATAGTGACAATTTGACTTCTTCTTTACCAATCTGGATGCCTTGTATGTCTTTGTTTTGTCTGATTGCTGTGGCTAGGACCTCCAGTACTATGTTGAATAACAGTGGAGAGAGTGGGCATCCTTGTCTTGTTCCCGATCTTAGATGAAAAGCTTTCAGCATCTCGCTGTTAAGTATGATGTTAGCTGTGGTTTTGTCATATATAGCCTTTATGATGTTGAGGTACTTGCCATCTATACCCATTTGGTTGAGAGTTTTAATCAGGAATGGATGCTGAATTTTGTCAAATGCTTTTTCAGCATCTATGGAGATGATCATGTGGTTTTTGTTCTTCTTTTTGTTGATGTGGTGGATGATGTTAATGGATTTTCGAATGTTGTACCATTCTTGCATCCCTGGGATGAATCCCACTTGATCATTGTGTATGATCCTCTTGATGTATTTTTGAATTCGGTTTGCTAATATTTTGTTGAGTATTTTTGCATCTACGTTCATCAGGGATATTGGTCTGTAATTTTCTTTTTTGGTGAGGTCTTTGCCTGGTTTTGGTATTAGAGTGATGCTGGCTTCATAGAATGAGTTTGGAAGTATTCCCTCCTCTTCTATTTTTTGGAAAACTTTAAGGAGAATCGGTGTTATTTCTTCTCTATATGTCTGGTAGAATTCAGAGGTGAATCCATCAGGCCCAGGGATTTTGTTCTTGGGTAGTTTTTTGATTACCAATTCGATATCATCACTGGTGATTGGTCTGTTTAGTTTTTCTGTTTCTTGCTTGGTCAGTCTTGGAAGGTTGTATTTTTCTAAGAAGTTGTCCATTTCTTCTATGTTTTCCAGCTTGTTAGCATATAGATTCTCATAATATTCTCTTATGATTCTTTGTATTTCTGTGGGGTCCGTCGTGATTTTTCCTTTCTCATTTCTGATTGTGTTTATGTGTGTAGATTCTCTTTTTCTCTTAATGAGTCTGGCTAGGGGTTTATCTATTTTGTTTATTTTTTCAAAGAACCAGCTCTTGGTTTTATTGATTTTTTCTATTGTTTTATTCTTCTCAATTTTATTTATTTCTTCTCTAATCTTTATTATGTCCCTCCTTCTGGTGACTTTGGGCCTCATTTGTTCTTCTTTTTCCAATTTCAGTAATTGTGTCTTTAGACTATTCATTTGGTAATGTTCTTCCTTCTTTAAATAGGCCTGGATTGCAATATACTTTCCTCTTAGAACTGCCTTTGCTGCGTCCCACAGAAGTTGTGGCTTTGTGTTGTTGTTGTCATTAGTCTCCATATTAAACCTTATTTTAAAGAAGACTGAATTCAAGTGCTGCTTTCAAACTCAGCCTGAATCTCCATGGCTGTGCTAGAGGCCAGCCGGGTGCCTTCTAGGAATGGAGGCACTGTAGGACTTTGTGATTTTTTCAAGGCCTCCAAAGGCTCCCTCCTCAAAGACCAGAGCCAAAGGCACTAAGAGCAGCACACGTTCCTCTGCAAGTAGGGCAGTACACTTGGCTGGGTTGGCAGCGCCTCTGGGCTCAGCACTTGCACCCCATGGGGAGGCTGGGCTTGCATTCAGACTACAGAGTCTGTCTTCCACGACAGTCCCTTGTCCTGTTTCTCCTTGATGTACAGAAGTATTTTTCTAGTACATTGTTCAAGAATCCCATTTTATCCTTTGTCTCATCAAAAAATATTCTTAATATTTTAGGGTTCTCCAGAGTAATAGAACCAGTAGGGTGTGTGTGTAGGGGGTGGTTATTATAAGGAATTCACTCATACAATTGTGGAAACTGGCAAGTCCAAATCTGCAGTGTGGGCTGGCAGTCTGGGACCCAGAAGAGCCGATGGTGCAGCTGAAGTCCAAAGACATTCTTCTAGATAATTCCCTCTTGCCAGGGCCAGTCTTTTTGTTCTACTCAGGCCTTCAACTGATTGGATAAGGCCCACCATATTATGGAGGGCAGTCTGTTTTACCAGTTAAAATGTTAATCTCATCCAGAAATATCCACAAGAATGTTTGACCAAATGGCCCATTCAAGTGGACACATAAAGTTAACCATCACAAGCATCTTTCTGTTCAAATCCTTAAAATTTGATTTAAGAAATTGTTGGTTTTAATCTCTGGTCATTGAGACCCAGGAAAGTTTTTCTTAGAGTTACTAAAGGAATCTCAGTGGTCCTGTATCCGTGTAAGTTGGACAGTCAGCTGTTCTCTGACGCCTTCAGGAATCATTTGCTGAACACTAGAGAGGCATGATGCTGACTGTGTTCTCTTCTCCCTAGGAAGTCAACATCTTGGCACACAGCACTCCGTTTAAGAAAAAAATCTGAGAAAAAAGATAAAGACGGCAAACGGGAAGGCAAGTTAGAGAACGGTTATCGGAAGTCACGGGAAGGGCTCAGCAACAAGGTATCTGTGAAGGTGAGTGCAGGTGAGGGGCCTGTGTCACTCCTCAGGGCAGCAGGGGGCTCTGGTGCCAGCCTAGAGGGGTCACGGACCTGGCGCCTGGTCTGGCTGGTAATGTCTGCTTCCCACCCTGCTGTTTCCCTCTGCCCTGCAAGCAGACCCTGTAGGGCTTTGTAGAGTGCTCACAGGGACCAATGCCAGCTGACACAGGTATGCATGCGTATTCCAAGGAACCAGGTATACACATGCACCCCTCACCAGGTGCATGTGTGGCTCGCACAGCACGCCCTCAGGTGCCCAGATACAGCAGAGACTAGATTCTTATAAGCAGACAGTGCAGAGCAGCTGTGGAGCAGACTCTAGTGTCTGCCTCAGACCCCAGAATTGACTGGATACAGAGACGCAGGTTTATGGGCCCCAGGGTATTCTAGCAGATTCACCTGGTGGCTGCTTCAGTCAGCTTTACTCTAAACTGTGATCAGATTGTTTTGACCTGTGAGGGATTGCCTGGAGAGAAAGAAAGTATCTCCTAAGAGGAACACAAGGGCCCTGGGTCAGGTATTGTAGGGACCAGCTGGACCTGGCACATGGGATGAGCAAAATGCACAACTCCGAGTTTAAGCCGCAGCCAGTGTTGATAGGCAGGCCGACAAAAACTCACCTAAATTCACATGACCTGAAGCTTTGGAGAGCATTTAAAGGCAGTGCAACCTAAGTTGTCTTTCTGCCCATCTTTTGACAATAATTGTAGCCCTGGAAGAAATGCATTCACACTTTTTGTTAATAGCTGTGTGCTTTCTTCATTTCAGCTCCTCAATCCCAACTACATATATGACGGTGAGTTCTGCTTTCCTTTTCTTCCCGTCTTGCAGGGTTAGGTCTATGGGATGTGTTTCGGAGCACTCGCGCGTAACCTATGGAAACAAGTTTTCTGTGGCGCTCCGAGCTTTGCAGCCCTCAGGTCTCTCCCATTTGTCAGGGATGCGTGGGAGGTTGGCCATGGGTGACCAGCCTCACTTGACTCCTTTCTCGTGCAGTTCCCCCAGAATTCGTCATTCCCTTGAGCGAGGTCACGTGTGAGACAGGGGAGACCGTTGTTCTGAGATGTCGAGTTTGTGGCCGCCCCAAGGCCTCTGTCACCTGGAAGGGCCCCGAACACAACACCTTGAACAACGATGGTCACTACAGCATCTCCTACAGGTGAGGGAGGCCCCATCGCGGTCAGTTTCACTGGCAACAGGCACGATCTCATGCCACTGTGACTAGCAAGGTCCCTTCCTGCTCGCCTTTGGCCCTCAGACTCTTTGCAGGAGGGAACGTTTCATACCTGGGTATGCAGTAAAAATTAAAATTCTACTTGAAACTCCTTACTAGTACATGAGCTTCTAATTTCCCGTGGCCACAGAGAGAGGTTCAGGGCTGGCAGCCGGGGCAGCTGAGCCTTTCTGATGCACGGTGTGTCCTCATCTGTGTGGCAGTGACTTGGGAGAGGCCGCTCTGAAGATTGTCAGTGTGACCACAGAAGACGACGGCATCTACACGTGCATCGCAGTGAATGAGATGGGGTCGGCCTTGTCCTCAGCCAGTCTGAGGGTTCTAGGTAAGCTGCACCCCTGGCTGGTGGCACACATCTTCCCAGCATCTCAAGGCCAGAATGCCCCTGACTCTTGACAGGGACTGAAGTATGACAGTAAGTCACTCAAATGAGAGCTAAGTAACAGACTGTGGCTTCTGAGGCATCCCCGGACGTGTGACCTACAGAAGGCCTCTGACCACAGCCACTGGCCCTTGAGCTTTGGAGCCAGCCTCTGGGTTGGAACAACATCATTCTGTGTTCTTAGTACTCAAAACACATTCTTATATCCAGTTGATCTTTTATCTGATTATTCATTTGATTCTCTGGCTCAAGAGAATCTACTCAAAGTTGGTCCCAGGTGAGATAGGAGTGAAAGACAAGGGAAAAGGGAGTGTGGTAAGGTCATGCAGGCTCTGTGTGTGGCTCAGCCCCCAGCGACACCTTTCCAGGGGGCATGTCCTCCCACCTCTTTCATGCACGCTGGGCAAACAGCCACTCGGGTCTGAAGCCCTGTGCTCTCTACCCTATCCTCACCTAGACCGTGAGCTGTGGAGGCAGAGCCCCTATCTCAGGCCTTTATAAATTTCCTGTCGTTGCCCTTTCACACATAGATGTTCAGTTAGTAACACGAACCAACTGTTTTGCAACTACTGATTTCGGAAGGCCAGTTACTGCAGCACAGAGCCGCCGAGACTTCCTGTGGATCCTCCAGCTGCCCGGGTGTAGGAAGCTGCTCCCAGGAGTGAGAATAAACACTTGAACTGAATGGTGGATTGAGTCCAGGAGCCCCCGTGCACAGACAGTGAACAGAATTGTCTTAGAACATTCATCCCATATATCTTAATCCCACATATTTAATCTCATTAAGGGAAAGAAAGGAAGTATCCTGATTTGGGGATCAGGCACAAGAAAGAAAATCTTGAATTAGAGAATGAAAAATCACTGATGTTCTCATATTTAAAAGATGTCACAGAAATTACACTGGTGATTTTTTTTTAATTACTCATCAGCAAAAGCTAAGAGGTTCGGAAGGCAGAAGACTAATCGTACTGTGGAGACATAATATGTGTGTTTATTTCTGTCCCGTAAGCCCATCTTTTCTTCATCCTGAATCCCGTCCTGCGGTGTGCGTCTTGCACTTAGAGCACAGCTTCATCCCCATGAGCCACACCTCAGATGCTCAGAAGCCACATGGCTGCCATATTAGACCACACAGGCCCATGGACTCCTTGCCCGGAACTCCCCACGTGCACCAGGCTCAGGGGAGATGCTCTTTTTGCAGGTCCAGGGAGTGATGGGGTCATGGTGAGCTGGAAAGACAACTTTGACTCCTTCTACAGCGAAGTGGCTGAGCTTGGCAGGTAAAATACAAAACCCAGAGCCCTCTCCAGGAGAGCAGTGTCAGATATCATTCCCTGCAGGGGTGGATTGGTCAGGTTACCTGGTATCTGTATATGTTGCTAGCAGCTGGGAAGTTTTATGTATTATATTTGAAATGTAACCTGTGATTGCCTTTCGATATTAAACATTGAGGAAGTAAAGAAGACATTTTTAGCTCGTGATCTAAGAGAAAATTAAGGCCTAATGCCATAAGCCGCACTGTGATGTAATGAGTTAACCCCAGCTGTGTCCCACCTTGGGAGAATTCAGAGAAGAGTCACTCGAACCCTGTCTTTAAATCCTCTGGTGGAATCCCAGTTGGGGAAGGCGGAACATGTCCTTCAGAGCTAGGCAGAGCAGGGGGACCTCTGCACCTTCCTTTCCAGAAGTGGCAGCCCCAGTCTGGGGGAGTGGGGCTTAGCAGCTCCCTCGGGTGCACGGGCTCCACCGTCCTCCCCCTCAGCGCTCCTCCACAGCGGGCGTCACGTCCCATGTGGCCACAAGGGGGTCAGAAGCATGATGGCTGGGCTTGTCCCTTCCACAAAGCTTTCCAAGAACTCCCCCTCCCCAGTGCCGCGGCCTCATATTCCAGTGGCCGTAACCGGCCCCATGGCCCGGTCACCTGTTCGTACACCTGTGTCGTCAGCCTGACCTGTCAGCCAGTCAGCTGAGCAGCAGCATTCGTCACTTTGCGGGACGGGTCAGGCTGTCTGCGGGTCCCCTGGGCTGTCAGCCGGCGTGCCCCCACCTCACCCACAGCTGCGGCCTTGCCTGGGACTCTGGGCCTCTCTCCATGCAGACGTTCGCCCTGGGTTTCCTCCCATGATGGCGGAAGCATTCCAAGAGAGCAGGAGCAGGACTGAAGGCCCCTTAAGGCCTGGCTGCAGAAATCAGCCACACCTCCTCTGCACCCTGTGGCTCAGAACAGCCGCTGGCAGTCCTGTTGGGCGGACTCTGCAGCCCAGAGTCAAGGGAAGAGAGTGGATTCTGCCCACTCATGGGAGGGGCCAAGCGGTGTGGCCACCCTTAACTGCCACAGACACGTGCCCCAGGCCCCCACTCTGCACTGTGGCAGCAGGCTCGGACTTGAGGTCCAAGACCTCATTCCCAGGTCAAGTGGAGGTGCAGTGAGGCTTCACAGTGTGCGACCAGGAGCTGGGAAGAGGCACCAGCCCCGCACACAGCCTACAGCAGCAAGACAGGCCTAGTGACAGCAGCGACACTCCTGCCGGGAGACCAGGGAGGGGGCGGTGCACAGCCAGAAGGCACCATGTTGTCCATCCCAAGCTTCCGTCCATGAGAGCAAAGGTAGAAGCTGCCTGGTAAGTCTCAGGATAATCACTTCTGCCACATTCAGAGGTCAGAGGACGTCAGTGAGGCCTTCCCAGACACGATGAGGAAATAGTCTGCCTCCAGAGGAGGAGAGCCAGGGCTAGGACCCAGGCAGGCTTCCTTGGGGCCGCCAGGCGTACAGCTCTGCCAGGGGGGTCACCAGCCAGGGCAGAGGCTGCCCATTTCCAGTCCACTTAGGCTAACAAGTCTTTTCTCCAGGACAAACCCAGAGCCCTCTAAAAATCACCTTCTCAACCTGCATTCCAGGGGCAGGTTCTCTGTCGTTAAGAAATGTGATCAGAAAGGAACCAGACGAGCAGTGGCCGCAAAGTTTGTGAACAAGAAGCTGATGAAGCGCGACCAGGTCACCCATGAGCTCGGCGTCCTGCAGAACCTCCAGCACCCGCTCCTTGTCGGCCTCCTTGATACCTTTGAGACCTCCACCAGTTACGTCCTGGTTCTGGAAATGTGCGTACACGCGACTTCCCTCCCCCTTTGTAATCCCCAGCCTCAGCTTCATACAGTTTTGTTGTCGTTTGTTTCCTAAGAAGGAGAGAAATGGGGAGTTCAGGGTTCACAGAACTTCCGCAGATCGTGTGTACTGTCAGAGCCCAGCTGGGCGCTCCCCAGTGTGGGAGCAGCGGGCCTAGCCCCCCGCTTCCCCACGCCACCCTGGCTCCCTGGGTCTCAGCCAGCCCGCAGATGCCACCTGGTCGCCAAGGCCCTGGAGGCCATGCTCTGAAGACTCCGGCCCCTGGGAGTGGTACCGCGTGTCTGATAACTCGAGCCTCGCCCTCAGTCCACCCCAGGGCCAGGCCTGTCCTCAGCTCCTTCCCACGGACAGTGATCAGAATGTGGGTGAGGCGTCCTCCCCTAGAGAAGTCCCTCTGCAGGGGCGCTGCAGGCTGGGCAGCCCCCTGGTCCCTGCAGTGCTGCCTGGGCCTGCGTGCCAGTCGGAAGCAGTTCAGTCATTTAAAGAGAAAGCGGTGAGCTTGTGCCCCGAGGGCAGTGCTTGTTTGGGGTTGGGAAGCTTCGCCCCCCAGGGCACATTTGACAATGTCTGAGGCTTTTCTGGTAGTCACAACTCAGGTGGGGTGCTGCTGGCCTCCAGAGGGCAGAGGCCGGGCTGCCCACACCCTGCAGGGCACAGGACCTCAAAGAGGCAGCAGTGCCAGGGCTGGAAGCCCGCCCTCTCTGCTTCTCTCTTTGAAACACCTGTGTTGAGCTTTGTTTCAATTCTTTTCCTCCCATTTGGGGGGAGTCATTGCATACACTTACACTTGGATTTGTAACTTCTCTTCCACTGGCCAAAACAAAACATTTTGCACCATTTTGTGGTTGATCCATTCTTAAGTGGAAAAAGCAGGACAAACCAGAGCCTGCAGGGCGCCTATGGAGGCACACTCATGGTGACAGCAGGGCTCAAGCTTCAGGACCCCGCACTTCCTGGGGCTCTCTCAAGGCCCTGCATCTGATTTTCTGTTTGTTGTATTCTTTTTCTTAAAGGCTTTGTCAGTACCCCACGGCGTCCCAGGGCAAGGCCTCGTCAGGGCCCCAGTGGCCCGGCCCTGGGGAAAGGGATGTTTCCCAGGATAGGGTCTGTCCCCCCACAGGGCTGTGCGGCCACCCTCTCCCTAGGGAATGCTGTGGGCTGTCCCAGCTGTCTTTCAAGAAGACAGACCTTTCAGATGACAGAAGGGAGTCAGTCAGCAGCCCAACCCAGCCAGGCTGATCACTTTGTACAGAGAGCCCAGTCTGGTTTCAGCCCCTGCATCACCTCACTGGCCGTGGGACCTGGGGCTCCTTTCTCAGCCTTGGCATCCTTTAAAGCCTCAGCTTCTGTGAAGGGTTTTTGTGGGGCTAAAATGTTGCCCGTGCACAGACGGGCTCCCGCTGGCCCTCAGTGCCTGGAGGGTCTTTTCTGGCTCTGGAAGCTTGATGACTGACAGCTTCTGCTCATCTTCCCTGGGATTTTTAACAAGAACTGTCCTCGAGTCCCCTCCAAAATCTCCTACAAGACCTCCATTTTAGTGTGTTCAGCTGTCATTTCTTTTCAGTGGAAAACTAAATGTTTTGGCCTCACCATACTGTTAATAGGATTTATTTTCATAATTACTACCAAATTCTCCATGATTACTCCTCACTACCAGACAAATGGCTGATCATCTGTAGTTTTGTGTTTTGCAAACAAAGAAGGCAGCATAGACCAGTGTTCTGAGGGGCCAAACCAGACCACCCCACTGCCTCTGGCCTCACTTACGAGCTGTGTGTCCTTGGGAAAGTTACATACCTTCTCTGTTGCCTCAGTTACCACTTGTGTAAAATGGGAACAATAAAATACTCTTCTCAGAGAACTGTCATGAGAATTAGGTGAATTGATAGCATTTTTTCGTGGCACACAGGTAGCATTGTGTAAGCGGATTTTAAATATTAAAAGTAATTTCACAGTAAGGAGCCTTTGGGTCCAACATGAAGCACTTACTATGTTGGCCTGTGTGCTGCGGGGCTTGTAGCTGCTGCATTCAATAAGAATGTTCAGGTTCGACCTGAGTGAGGGGCAGTAGGCTCCTGCCCGGGGCAGCAGGTTACAGCCTCCACGCCCCAGCTCCCATTCTGGCAAAGTGAAAACCCTGGGGTCATTTTGACTGAAGGCGTGTTTTCAGGAAATCACCAGGGTCATTACCTACAGACCCCAGAGGTGGGGGTGGGGGGCAGTGGACCAGGGGAGGGAGTCCTCTGTCCTGGGTTCCCGGAAGCAGCTGGCAGCAGGGGGGCAGTCCAGCGTGCTTACAAGGCATTTGGGGCAGAAGTTGCTACCTTTTCATACGCTTGGCTCTGAGTGGTTATTTTTAAAGGTGCCCCAGGAAAAGCGAAGAGGGAACTTGAGGCAGAAACCCTCTGCTCGCGTCCTTATGTAAGTGTCCAGGCTGGTATGAGCAGGTCACTGCAGTATGTGGGCAGCAGCTCAGAATGCCTGTTCTCTCTGCACGCCTTGTCTTCCTCTTTACTTACATTATCCTGTTCAGCCTTCACATCACCCATTTTGCAGATGACAAAACCGAGGCTCACGAAGGTGGAATTTGCTCATTCCCTCTTTCAGCAGGTACCTGCGGAGCCCTGACTGGGTGCTAGGCACTGCCAGGTAGCTCGCCCAAGCCATTTCCTCACGTCCACAGGCAGGGTTGGAGTCCAAGCCTGCTGCCTCCTGGGCCCTCTCAGGGTTGAGCTGCCTCGTTCCCCTCATCTCCACCACGAGCTTAGGAGGAAATCATCCTCTGGCGACAGTCCCAGCTTCAGGTGGAGGCAGAACCCTGAAGTGACAGAACATGGACAGTGGGGCACAGACACAGCATGTGCCCTATTGGACCAGAGAGGTCTCTAGAGGAAGCCAGCACCTTGACAAGTGTTGCACGCCTTCCTCCCCCCGCAGGGCTGACCAGGGGCGCCTCCTGGACTGTGTGGTGCGATGGGGAAACCTCACCGAGGGCAAGATCAGGGCGTATCTGGGGGAGGTTCTGGAAGCTGTCCGATACCTTCACAACTGCAGGATAGCACACCTGGACCTGAAGGTTAGTGGGGCTCCGGGGCAGGGGAGAGGGCGCCCAACCACAGCCCCGCCATGCAGCCCAAGGGGCCATAGCTCAGCTTGTCCTCTGAGTCCAGGCCGGCAGCTCCGGGGGAACTGGGGACGAATATGAGGGGTGGGAACTGGAACACGGATTTCTAATCGGGTCAAGAGTTTGCTTTCAATGATATGCACAGTCAGTAAAACCCTTGGCCAACCTTGAGATCTTGGTGCGCTTCATGGATCTCGGGGACTTGCTGTGAGTTTTGCTGGGCTGCTGTGGGGCTGAAGGGAGGAGGGCCTTACTGGCCGTGCTGGAGCGAAGCTGAACGACCACCTTCATAAGCCGGGGGGTCCCCACCCCGATCTCCAGGAGAGGGCTAGCCTCGGCCACACTGGGCCGCAGGCCCCCTCTCAGAGCTTCCTCCTCCTGTGAAGGTCATCCTGTTTGGCGCATGAACATTTTTTCCGGTTGGCTACATAGACTCTTAAGCATAAGCCTGAGATTGAGATTGATGAACGTGACAGTGTCTTGTCCTGTCTTCTAGCCCGAAAATGTTCTGGTGGATCAGAGTTTAGCCAAGCCAACAATTAAATTGGCTGACTTTGGAGATGCTGTCCAACTCAACACGACCTACTACATCCACCAGTTACTGGGGAACCCCGAATTTGCGGCCCCCGAAATCATCCTTGGGAACCCCATCTCGCTGACCTCAGATACGTGGAGTGTTGGAGTGCTCACATATGTACTTCTTAGCGGCGTGTCCCCCTTCCTGGACGACAGCGTGGAGGAGACCTGCCTGAACATTTGCCGACTAGACTTTAGTTTCCCAGACGACTACTTTAAAGGGGTAAGCCAGAAGGCCAAGGATTTCGTGTGTTCCCTCCTCCAAGAGGACCCTGCCAAGCGTCCCTCGGCTGCGCTGGCCCTGCAGGAGCAGTGGCTGCAGGCGGCCCACGGCAAAGGGGCTGGCATCCTCGACACCTCCAGACTGACCTCCTTCATTGAGCGGCGCAGACACCAGAACGATGTTCGACCTATCCGTAGCATTAAAAACTTCTTACAGAGCAGGCTTTTGCCTAGAGTTTGACCTATCCTGAAGTTCTTTCTCATTCTCTTTCACCTGCCAATCAGCTGTTAATTTGAATTTTGAAGAGAAACACAAACCAACATAACTGATCAGCTGCCGTATGTTCATCGTGTGAAACTGCATTCCGAATGGGCTGTGCTCGGGACTTGGGGAGCGAGCCGTGCCGGGGTGGAGGACCTTCTCATACGCTCTGCAAGAGCGGAGACAGCGTTGCTGTATCACAGTCTTTTATTCAGGTTTCTGCAAAAAATAAAAAGAAACTTTTTTAAACAAAACGTGAATAGAATTTTGCAAATTTAACATTTTCCAAGATTTATTCAAGGAAACAAAATACCTATGTTCAACCACTGGTGTTAACGAACAAAGCAGATACTGGGCACCTCTGGGGGAAGACCCACCCTCGTGGCGGCGGTCCCTACGGCCTCGTCCGGAGCTCGGTGTCCACCTGGCTCTGAGCTTTTCCAGCTGCCTGGTCAGTGCGTCTTGCCAGGACGCCAGACTAGGCTTCTGAAATGTGCATTCAACCTCAAACTTTTGCATAAAAATAGAATGAATCATTTTGCTCTGATGAAATGTAGGCCTTACTTGTATATAAGACTGGTCCTGCCTTCGGTCTGCCCTTTCCCTACCCTCTGTCCCTCCCCCTGCCGGCCCACCTCCTGAGGCTTCCTTCAGGGGCTAGAGGGTTCTGCCCACACCCACCCAAGGATGTCAGGTTGGGTCCTTCCCACAGCCCCCTCTCCGCACTTCCCCCCCAAGCCGTCAATCAGATTGTTGGGCAGTATACAGTCAGATGAAAATACTGTAAATGCACTCATTGGAGTTTTTTGGTTTTATTTCATATCATGTGCAATGTTGTGGCTTTAACATTTTATGCAACTATTTATGAAGACCTCTGTTGTACCTGAAATAAATATATAGAAAAAGCACATACGTCGTACAGTGAGCTTTATGGTTTTGTGTGTGAATTGGGTGGGGCGGGGGGTGGGGGGTCGTAACCCTGTGCCATCAGTTCAAGGAGACTTAACTCTTCGTGAAATTTGTCAGTTTTGAGGACTGTATAAAGTGATTTCATACTCTGAATATAAAACTGGATAATAGGGTAATGTTTTAAAATTTATTATGCTATTATTCAGAATGCCAAAGTATTATTTTTTTTCCCCAAAATCAGTCTGGACATTTACTACTTTTTAGACTTTTTGATGTTCAACTTTCTGTACAAAAATTGGCTGGGTTTTGAGCTTTTGGTAAGAAATAAAAGCCAATTAAGTACTAGCCGCCTTGAGGCTGGCCTCCGACGTCTGTGTCACTGTGGCAGAATTAACCCTGCTGTGGGACAGACATTGAACAAGAGACGTGGGTTTCTGAGCACGCTTGAATTTTTCTGGATGTCTTTTTATCTTTGTTTTGTGAAATACACTCAAAAGAGACCAGCCCGCTTCCCAAACCAGCCAGATAACTGGGTCTTGAGCCATAAACTGGCATAGTTAAACTTTGCAGCTTCCAATGTATTTTATTTATTCTTTTGTTGGGTTTTTCTTTGTTTCTTGTAAAATTGTACAGAAACTTTTTAAGAGAAATTGGATTCAAAACTGGATGTGTATTCGTAACCTCATAGCTTTTATTTGTGTATTGTTTCTTTTGTTATTTCAGTTAAATTTTTACATTATTTTGCATGTACATTTCTTTGTACAGAGACTTTACATGTTTACATAGTATGATGTGATGTAAATATTTTATTTTGCCATCAGTTATTTTAAAAAAATTAAACATATTTGCCTGATATTTGTGTTAGGCCTTTTATTTAAATTGGTCATTTGAATGGAAAAGAGACAGCTCACTGAGGGAGAGACTAAAAATACTATCCTCTCGTGGGTCAGGGGAGGGGAGTTGAGGGAAGGATATTCTGGGTTGGGAACCCACTGTACACGGCCAGAAATGGGAGTTGGTCGGGCTCCAGCGCACAGTTTGCAGAACCCAGACTCAAGACACTGGTGTGCAAGCCAGATACCAGCCGTCGGCAGTCGGGCTGCACCTCATGTCGGTTAGGAGATCTAAGGTACCTCCATGCTTGATGAACATACAGTCGGAGCAAGGGGGAGAGCTGTTGCATCCTGGCCACAGAAAAGCAAACTCACCTGGTCCAGATGGACTGAAGAGGTTGAAGTGCTTGGGTTCAAGCACCAAAGTGACAAACCGAAGGCTGTGCACTGCAGAGAGCCCCCAGTGGTGGCTGTCCTCCCGGCACTCCTGCCCCATGCGGAGTGTCAGGGAATTTGCAGAACAGATTTTATTTTTCATGTTTGCTGAAATCCTGAAGGTAAGGCAGGTGTGAAAGGACAGCGTTGCACTAAGACCCTAAGTGAAGGCATGTGATGCTCGCTCTCCCTGAGATGGGCGGCTCCTCTGAGTCCCAGGGACACTGATGGCACGGTGAGCTCGAGAGGGACAGAGATGCAAAGTTGGTTCTGTGCCACTGTGGCAGTGTGGCATTGTGGTGGAGTGAGGTGCCTGGGCACCACAGTGTCACACCTCGGCAGCAAGAGTACAGCCAGGGGTCTATGGTGGTTTTCTTTTATCCGACCCTTGCTGAATGAAGTAGTTTTACCTGTGCGGTTAGCAAGGCATTCCCACAGGTGGGAAGTAGCCAATCATTATCACTACCTGCATTTTTTTCTCAAATACCAAGGTGCCTTGTATTCTGCATGTTATTATTTATTGTAAGTTTTTAAATCCAGGAATTCTCTTTGAAGGGAAGAAAGATCACCAGTATTTCAGAAAAATAAATGATGAGCATCTTAATCCAAGGATATTAAACCATTTAGAACATTGGAAGGAAAGATCCTTTCAACTGTGCATTTTTGAGACATTAAATAGTTATACAAGAATAATTTGTGGGACTAAAAGAATGCTCCATATATGTGTGTGATTTAACTTACAGAAATAAAATACACAAGCAATAAAATTATAGCTCAACACATTTCTGTACATGTATGTACCTGACCCCCACCCAAAGCAGAACACAGCTTCCTCCTGCCCCTCCCCAGCTGACCCCTTCCTGCCAGCGGCAATCACTGTTCTGATTTCTACCACAAATCATTTGCCTTTGAACTTGATGTCAGTAGAATCATACAGTATGTACTTTTTAAAATCAAGCTAAGCTTTTTATTGTGATATCATCATCGATTCACATGCAGCTGTACGAAATATACCCTTTACCCAGGTTTCCCCAGAGATAACATCTTGAAAACTCAACATCAGATCACAATCAGGACATTGATGATACAGTCAAGCTATAGGGCATTCCATCACCAGGATCCCCGCAGCCCTTTCATAGTCACACCCACCCTCTGCCTCCAACCCCTTCCTTTTAACCCCTGCCAACCACGAATCTGTTCTCCATTTTTGTAATTTGTTATTTTGAGAATGTGAAATAAATGGAATATGGCATGTAACCTTTGGAGATGAATTTTTTTTTTTTTTACTGAGCATAGTTCTCTGGAAATTCATTCAGGCTGCTGTGTTTTTCAATAGTTTCCTGTTTATTACGGGCTAGTATTCCATGGTATAGATATACCATCATTCGTTTAACCATTCACCCATAAAAAGACATCTGGATTTTTTTCAAATTTTGACTGTTACAAATCTGCTATGTGCATTCATATACAGATTTTTGTGTGAACATAGTCTTTGTTTCTCTGGGATAAATTTCAGATGATTGGTCATATCATAGTTACTAATTTCATTTTTTAAAGGATTGCCAAACTATTTTCCAAACCACTTTACATTCCCAACAGCAATATCTGAGTCATACGATTTCTTCAAAATCTTTGTCAGCACTTGGTGTTGTCTCTTTTTTTATTTGGCCATTCTGACAAGTGTATAGTGATATGTTACTGTGATTTTAATTTTCAGTCCCTAATGGCTAATGATGTCGAACATCCTCCCATGTGCTTACTTGACATCTGTTTATCTTAAAGAAGATAAACCTTCTTCTTTCATGTTTTCTGCCCATTTTCTCACTAGGTTGTTTTATTTTTTTGTTGAGTTTTGGCAGTTCTATGTATTCTAAATATTAGTCCTTTGTCAGAGATGTGGTTTGCAAATATGTAATGTGTCTTTTCATCTTCTTAACAGGGTCTTTCACAGAAAACAATACTTTAATTTTGATGAAGTCCTATTTATCAGTTCTTATTTTCTGGATCAAGCTTTTTGGTGTCAAGGTAACTCTTTACCTAGCCCTAGATTGAAGCTTTTTTCCTAAGTATTTTTCTAAAAGTTCTTAAGTTTTACATTTTACATTTAGTCCATGATTCATTTTGAGCTAACTTTTGTATAACATGTAAAATTTAGGTTGAGGGTTTTGGGGGGAGGGTTTTTGGTGGGACTGGAACCCTTACAAGGGTTTTGGGGGGTTCTGTTTTCTTGTTTTTGTTCTTGTTTTGCAGATGGATATCTAAGTGTCCAGCACTACTTGAAAAGTCTACTCTTTTGTGATTTTGTCAAAAATCATTTGGGCCTATTTATGTAAGTCTGTTTTTAGGTTATCTCCTCTGTTCCATTGATATAATTATCCCTCCACCAATACCGCACCACCTTGAATACTGTAGCTGTACAGTAAGTCTTAAAATCAGGTAGATTGTACTGCTCCTCCCACCGACTTGTTTTTCAAAATATTTTAGCTACTCTAGTTCCTTTGCCTTTCATACAAATTTTAGAATAGTCTTATCTATACCTACAAAATAACTTGCTGGGATTTTTATAGGAATTGCATTAAATCTGTATATCAGTTTGGAGAGAATTGATATCTTTACTATGTTGAGTCTTCTAATCCATGAATATGATACAGCTCTCCATTTAGTTAGAGCTTCTTTGATATTTTTCATCAGAATTATACCTAACTACTCATCTTTTTTAAAGCAATTATAACTGATATTTTTAATTTTAGTGTCCACAAATTTGTTGCTACCTTATAGAAATACAACTGACTTTGGAATGTTTATCTTTTATCCTGCATATTTGCTGAACTTACTAGTCCTCTGTGTTTTTGTAGAATCCTTAGGGTTTTCCACATATTCATGTCAGACAGGCAAAAGAAAACAGAAATGGAAACCAGAGAGAAGAGTAAACTAAAAAATAAAAGAGCAGGCTTAAGCTTTAACTTGACCAATAGTTACATTAAATGTAAATGATCTAAATACACCAATTAAAAGATAGAGATGGACATAGTGTATTAAAAAACATGACCCAACTATATGCTGTCCATAAGAAATCTACTCACATATAATGATATAGCTTTAAAAAACCCATAGTTTTATTTCTTCCTTTCCAGCCCCCTTATTTCTTTTTCTTGCCTTGTTTCACTGCTAAGAACTTCCAATATTAGGCCAAATACAAGTGATGAGAGTAGACATCCTTGTCTGTTCCTGATCTGAGAGGTAGGAAAGCATTCAGTCTTTCACCATTAAACACAAGGTTAACTATAGATTTTTATACATGCTGTTTATCAAGTCGAGTATGTTCTCCATCACTATTTCTGTTTTCTGAAAGTTTTTATTATGAATGTGTTGAATATTACCAAATGCTTTTCTATATCAATGGATATGATTGTGTAATTCTTCTTTAGCATGTGAATATGGTTGATCACACTGATTGATTTCTGAATATTCAGCTGACCTTGCATCCTTGGAATGAACTCCACCAGGTCATTGTATATAATTCTATGTTTCTGAATTGTATTTGCTATTATTTTGTTAAGGTCTTTTGTATCTATATTCATAAGGGATATTGGTCTCTAACTTCCTTTTTTCTTATTTTCTTCGATTTTAGTATCAGTGTACTACTACTTTCATAAAATGAATTGTCTTATCTCTTTTTCTATTTTCTGGAAGAAATTGTATAAAATTCTTGTTAATTCTTTACATCTTTGGTAGACTTCTCCAGTGGAACAATGTGGGCCTGGAGGTTTCTTAATGTGGAGTTTTTGAGTTATAAATTCAATTTCCTTAATTCTTACAGGGATATTCAAATGATCTATTTCATATTGAATGAATTGTAATAGTTTGTGCTTTCCAAATTGATCTATGTCATGTTTAGTTATTCAGTCAATTAGAGAATGCTGAATTCCCAAACTATAATTATGGATTTGTTTTTTCTCTCACTTCTATCAGATTTTGTCTCACATATTTTGCAGCTTTATTGTTTGATGCACACACCCTTGGAATAACTGTGTCTTCCAAACTGTTAGACCAAAGGGTCTCCTTGGTGGACTGACCCTTTATCACTAGGTAATATATCCCATTCTTCTCTCTAATAATTTTATCTGATATTAATGTAGTCACTCCTTCTTTTTCAATAATTAATGTTTGCATGATGTATCTTTTTCTGTCTTTTAACTGTCAATATAGCTATATCATTATATGTGAGTAGATTTCCTGTGGACACAATATAGTTGGGTCATGTTTTCTAATCCACTATGTCCATCTCTAACTTTTAATTGGTGTATTTAGATCATTTACATTTAATGTAACTATTGGTCGAGTTAAAGCTTAACCCTGCCCTTTTGATTTTTAGTTTGCCATTATCTCTGGTTTCCATTTCTGTTTTCCTTTGCCTGCCTTCCTTGTGCATTGCTTGAACACTTTTGAAATTCCATTTTGATTTATCTGTACTGATTTTGAATGAATCTCTTTGTATAAGTTTAGTGGTTGCTCTAGGTATTACATTATATATACATAACTCATCACAGTCTACTGGTGTCATCATTTTTCCAGTTTGAGTGAAATATAGAAACCTTTCTTTATATCTTATTACCCTCTCCAGATTATAATTTTAAAAAATAATTTCCTCTACATACATTTAGAACCACATCACACAATGTTATAATTTTTTAATCAACCATCAAACATAATTTAGAAGACAAAAAGAAAAGAGAAATATATTGTATTTCCCATTTTTTACCCTTTCCATTGTTTTCTTCCTTCCTTATATTCCAAGATTTCTTCCTTTATCCTTTCCTTTCTGGAAAGGGAACTTAGTTTAGCAATTCTTCTAGGATAGTTCTGCCGGAAACAAATTCTCTTTGGTTTCTTTCAGTTGATGTCTTGATCTACCCCTTCATTCCTGATAACATTTTACCTGGATATAGATTTCTGAGTTGACAGTTCTTTAATTTCAGCACTTCAAAATCACTATGCCACTCCTTTCGGGCCTTTGTGGTTTCTGATGAGAAATCTGTCATTCAAATTTTTCCCCTTATAAGTAAGATGTTTTTCTCTCACTTTCAAGATTTTGTCTTTAGTTTTCAGAAGTTTGACTACAATGTATGTTAGTGTGAGGTTATTTTCACTTAATTCTGAGATTCAGTCAGATCCTTGAATTGACAGGTTTATGCCTTTTCCTGAATTTGTAGCTTTCAGCCATTTCTTCAAGTACTTTTAGAGCCCTAACTTTTTTTTCCTTTCCTTCAGAGACTTCAATTACATGAATGTTAGACATTTTTGTTTCAATCCCACAGGTCTTTGAGGCAATGTATCCCCCACCAACTCACACAAAAGCTATTTTCTCTTTGTTGCTCGGGTTGAGTAACTTCTATTGTTCTGTCTGTAAGTACATTGAGTCTGTCCTTTGTCCACTCCAGTCTTCTGTTGAACCCATACACTGGGTGCATTTTGGTTGATGTATTTCCATGTTCTAAAATTTCATTTGGTTTTTCTTTATATCTTCTTTCTTTGCTGAAACTTTTGATCTTTTCATTTATTTCAAGAATGTGTGTAATTATTCCTTGAAGGATTTTGATCATGACTACTTTTAAATTGTTGGAGATAGTTCTACCATCCCTGTCACCTTATTGTTGGTGTCTGTTGCTTATCTTTTTTCACATAAATTGAGATTTCCCTGGTTGGTGTGATGAATGGTTTTCATTTTAAATGGGGACATTTTGGATGTTAGGTTATGAGACTCTTGATTTCATTTGACACTTCTGGTTTAGCTGGCTTTATGTGACACCATTCCAGCAGGGGAAGGGGGCTGGGTGCCACCTCATTAATGGTGGGCCAGGGTCTGAGTTCCACTAGACCGGCCCAGATACCACAGGGCTGATGAAAGCCCTGACTCTGCACTAGGCCTCCTCTGACGCCATTGTGTGGGGGAGCGGAGGGGGCGTTGTTCCTTGGTGGAAGCGGGAGAGGTAGTTCAGGCTCCCCACAAAATCCCCACTGATAGCAAAGCGGGTCGGGGGGGTCTTCTTACTGCCTGACAAGGATGAAAGTCTCTGCTCCCTATTTGACTACTCTAATATCACCTGAGTCAGGGGGTTGGGGTGTCCTGTTACAACCTGGCAGGGTGGAAACCTAGGCTCCCTGCTCCCTCTTTGCTGGTGGGGTGGAGGTGAGGACCACAGTGTCTTCTGGAGTGTCTGGCTAAAGTAGGGAAGTTATCGTCCAAAATATGGACCTGCAGGGCTGCTTCTCCCCTGATGCTTTGTCTAGAGAGGGTAGGGTTTTGCTTGGACTTTTGCTAAGGCATTTCCAGGTTCCTGGCTCCTTCAGCCCTAAGCTTGGATATATGAGGCAACACGAAATCCCAGTAAGCTAAGCCCTGAGGCCCCCAGCTGGCCTTTCTCCTCTCCACCTTGCAGTCCTCTCAAGGTCATTTTATGTAAAACGTCCAGGGTTTTCAGTTGTACTTAGTGGGAGTAATAGGAAAAGTATCTTTACTCCAGCTTCCCAGAAGCAGAAGTCTAGTATCGCTTTTCTGTTTAGTCATTAGTTTTAAGATCATGTGACGCTGGTCTCCTGAGAAAGATATTAAAACAACTACTTAATCTTATTTTCAAAAGCAGCCAATTTTATCAGTTGTAAAATGGGAAACTGTACAACCAATAATTGTCAGAATTTAAATTAATTGCACATTTTACTGTCTTGTACCTTTTCTGCTGACTCACTTCTTGTTGAAGTCTTACTTCACCACCAGCGCTAGTGTGCTACTCCTATTCCGCAGTAACCAGACCGAACATCCAGGGAAGGATGACTCGCGAGAGGTGGTGAGGGACGGCGGGGCTGCCGAGAGCCAAGGCCTGGATAGCAGAGCTGCACGCAGGGCACCATGGGAGGGCACACAGGGAACACGGGCTGGCTCTGCTCTCAAGAGCGTCTGGGGGGAAAGAAGGGGAAGTATTACTGAGGTAACTTTGAGAAGGGGAATGCGATGAATTGTCCAACAGAATTTCTGAGGAAACAGAAAAAAGTGACATGCTGGGCCTTGAAGGGTTTCCACAGTGGCTTCCGGCTGGGCCCAGGTGTCATATTGCCTTGGAGAAGAGGGTGTGATTCTGGTGTGATTTGAGGTGACAGAGCATTTGCTTCCTCAGATATCTCTTGCTTCCATTGGCCATTTGTTATTTACAATTCAAAATCACTTAAGGGTTTATCTTTCACTATGTGGCTCTCACCCTATTGAAAGCCCAGTTCAGGGGCCTCTCTTCATGGGTGCTGAGTCGGCCAGAGCATTTTCTGTTTTCTCCTCCCTTGAATACTAAGGGATTCTCCGGCAAAGTTTCTTGTGAAAGTCCAAGCAAGTAGAGACTGGAGACTTTAAAACTAATTGCCTTATTTATAATTATCGCTAATAGAAAACATGCATCTCTGCTCCATTTTTGAGAGTTAAAAATCTCTTTTATTCAATTTTACCTTATTAGTTTCTTTGACTAAATTTATCTCATGTTAATGTGCTTATGCAGGAAAGAATGTCAAAACAAGTGACATAAAAACAGATTTTTTTGACACACCCTATTGAAATTTGAGAACTGCCTATACTGCTGGGTTGTTAAAATATTGTAATGACCTGTTTTCCATATTTATTTTTAAATGCTTACATGAAAAGAGAAAAGATGCAAAGCATCCCTACTTTGCAAACAGGAACATTACCTACTAACACTAAGCTTTACCAGGCAGGAGTTCCTACAGTAGGCTTGCCAAAGGCAGGAAGAAGTTAGTGTTCCCTTATTTTCTTTTCCAATCTTATGGCCAAATGGGCAAAATAAGAAATATATATGAAAGTATGCATTACAACTGCACAGATGTTAAATGCACCCACCTATTCTCCTCTGAACCAGGCTATTTTTCTTTGAAGCCATCTCCTCCTCTATGGGACTTTCTTGGGCCTCACTGGGGCCACCCTCTCTGACAACACAGGTTCTTTCCCTAGGGGACCTCAGTTCATCTCATTCATTTGTATAACACTGTGTTCATTGTCTGTGGCTTTTTAACAGATTGGCACCAACTTGGTGGTAACACTGAAGTTCAATCTTTTACAGTTCTGGAGGTTAGTAGTCGAACATGAGTGGCACAGGGCTGAAATCAAGGTGTTGGCAGAGCCTCCCTCCAGAGGCTCTAGGAAGGGTCTGCTCCTTGCCTCTTCCAACTTCTGGTAGCTTCTGGCATTCCTTGGTTGGTGGCCACATCACTCCAATCTTCAGACCAGCATCTTCAAATCTTCCTCTGCTCCATCCTCACATTGCCTTCTCTTCTGTGTGTGTAAAATCCCCCTCTGCTCTCTCTTCTAAGGACCCTTGTGATGGTATTTAGGGCCCACGTGGGTAATCCAGGATCATCTCCCTATCTTAGTATCCTTAATCCCATCTTTGCCATATAATGTAACAATCCCAAATTCTAGGGATTAGGATAGAGATATCTTTTGGAGGGACATTTTTCAACATACCACACCATCTCTGTGCCAACAATTCCTAAATTGGCATCTCCAGCAAAGTCCCCTAGGCCCCAGGTTATGTACTCATGAAGGGGATCATGAATATGTCACCCCAAAAAAATGCCACTTTAGTATAAGGCTTATTTGTATCTAAGGCAATGGGAAAGAATCAGATACAAGAAAAGCTCCCTTCGCATCTGCTATTTGCCTAAAAGCAGGACATCAGTTTCAAAGTAGTCCCTCCTCCACTCTTCCAAGATGGACAAAAATTATTCAACAGAGACATCTTTAGACCTATCAGCCCGGAGTCAGCACCAAAGGGATCTACATAACATATCATTCTCACCACCTCTGCTCCAACCATCTAGCTTTGCTCCTGGCCTCAAACATGCCACCAGCTTCCCTCCTCAGAGCCTTCACACACCATCTCTCTGCCTGGGCCCTCTGGACCTCCACACTGACACTCTGATCCCAACCTCCCTCCCTCCTCCTCCTCTGACCTCAGGTGAGATGTCCCTGCAGAAAAGTTCTCCTGACCCAGAGGGGATGGCCTCTTTTAGTCTCCCTCATGACCTTCTTTTCCTGCATTGCCCCTCCACATATTGAATGAAGCATTTTTGGTTTACTGGTTTCTTCTGTGTCTCCCCCACTTAGGTGGTAAGCTCCACGAAGCGAGGCATCTTGCCTGTCGGTGTTAGTGTTTCCAGCACTTAATGCACAGTAAGTAACCACCTTCTCACAATGTCAGGGTGTCATACAAAACTTTCCGTGACAACCTCTGCCTCCCACGGGGGCTATTGCACCTGACTGCAATGGAGAGATGAAAAACTAAGGAACGGCATTAGAGATCAGGTATTCGGTCTTTGAGAATTAAGATTTTTGTCCTTAATTCATTTCAGCAAAGCCAACACTCTGGGCTCTATGCATTTGATCCTAAAGCGTGCCAGCCCTGGTGAGTTTTAGGGCTGTATACTGCCATCTGCTCAATGACTAGATCCAGGAAGTCTGAGCAAATAGTCAGGTGCTTGTTTTTTCCCAATAGTCTGGTAAGCTCTACATGCCTCTAACCAAATTTTAACTAGATCAGTGCTAATAGAACTTTCTGCAATGATAGAAATGTTCTGTATCTGTGCTGTTCAATATAGTAGCCCCTACCCTGGATGGCAATTGAGCACTTGAAATGTGGCTAATACAACTAAGGAAATGATTTTTATTTTTGTTTAATGTTGATTATTTTAGAGGTAAATAACTCCTATGTTAAAACAGCATGGCTGGAGCCTCCTTACTATGGGGAGGGGAGATCCTGTGCAGGAGCTGTTCCAGGAAAACTAGCAAGTGAGTGAGCACATGTTTGGTCACTTGTTCATGGAGTCTCATCTGAACAGTGGTGGCCAAGAAGCTTAACGGGCAGTAGGGAGAAAGGCCCCAAAGTCTCTTGACCTTGGGTGCGGCCCTGGCCGTGACCCACATACGTGAGAGTCTCTGTAAGCAGATGAGAAGAGCTTGGTCACTTGGAGGCAGACAGCAGAGGAAGAGGCTCTGACCCAGGTCAGAGGAAAGGACAGGGACTGAGAGTCCTGTTAGTAAAACGGAGCTGCTGGGAGATCTTCAGACACTCAGGCATGCACCCAGAAAAATAGCACCAGATCTTGAGGACAGAGGACCAGGAAGGAAACACTTTCTGGTGGTCAGCATTACTTAGGAGGGACTCTGGGGAACCCAACAGAGCTGGGGAAGATCATCCCCATGGGGCAGAAGGAACCCCTTCCTCACCCCACCAAATAGTACTTGCTGCCTTGACAGCACACGCAGTTCCTCGCACATGTGTGTATCTGTGTATTTGTCTATCCTGAGGGTATCAGCCCCAGGCAGGTTCACTATCTGGTGAGACCGAGAAATGACAACAGAATGTTCGTCGGGTCAAAGGGTTTATGCCCAGCTTTATTCTCACAGTGGTAGGTCGAGCACTAGGATGGTCTCTGCACCCAGCAGTCTGCAGGTCCCCAATGCCCCCTCCGTCTCTGCCTCCACCCAGAGCCCTGGGCAGAGCTCTTTATATAGTGACTCAGTCAATAATAGCTCATTGCCAACGGGTGTGGAGACATTAGCCTAGAAGCAGGCCAGTTACATCAAGAAGTTTAGGGTCAGGGGAGGATATTGGCCATAGGAACTTCCATTTCCCCCACAGTTCTGAATATGCCCGCTACCCGGGGAAATGAATTCCGCTCCATATTTCTTGAATGAATCAATGATTGAGTTCCACAGATAGAAATGAGCATATGGAGGAACATACCAACTGACCAAGCACCAAAACTGAATGAATAATAAATAAGATCCTTTCTTGGGGGTTAAGAGATGGGGAGATGTGCCAATCATTATCCTTTTGGAAACAGACGGCCACCCAAGTTGGAGAAGGTGATGGTTTAACAAAGGGCTATTGAGGATTGTGGGTGGGGAGAGTCAGGACTGGTCCCCAGGTGGAGAGGGCATCCTTCACAGGTCAGAGCCCTCTGTTGGATGGAGGCAGCCAGCCTGAAGCGACACCACAGTGAGTCAGAGAGCCAGGGAGATACATCTCACCACCCCCCTCCTCAGCTTCCAGCTGGTGCTCCAGCAGGGAGATTGGCAGATTTCAACCAGAAGCCAGAGGGCAGGGGAGCTCCCTTGATAAAGCCTCTGGGACAGGAAAGGAGTGGGGACACATCTGAGGGACACCAGGGAAAGAGCAGAGAGCAGACAATGTGCAAGGATTAGAATGACCAAAATCCAGATCACTGACAACATCAAATGCTGGTAAGGATGTGGAGTGACAGGAACTGTCATTCATTGCTGGTGGGATTGCAAAATGGTACAACCACTTTGGAGAACAGTTTAAGAGTTTCTTATAAAACTAAACACTCCTAATATACAATCTGGCAATCATGCACCTTGGCGTGTATTTGCTCAAAGGCATTAAAAACTTCTGTCCACACAAAAACCTGTACATGATGTTTGTAGCAGCTTTAGTTGTAATTGCCAAAACTTGGAAGCAACCAATATGTCCTTCAGTAGATGAATGAACGGATGAACTGTGAGTTACATCCAGAAGATGGAATGTTAGTGCTAAAAGGCAATGAGGTATCAATCCATGAAAAGACATGGAGGAAAGTTAAATGCATATTAGTAAGTGACAGGAGTCAATATGAAAAAGCTGCTCAATATAGCATGGTTCCAACTATATGACATTGTGGAAAAAGCAAACCTATGGAGACAGTGAAAAGATCAATGATTATCAGAGGTTAGAGGGGAGAGAGAGTGAATAGGCAGAACACCAGTTGTCTTTAGGGTATGTCATTATGTATTTGCCCAAACCATACAATGTACAGCACCAAGAGTGAGCCTTAATGTAAACTATGAACTCTGGGTGATAATGATGTGTCAGTGCAGTTTCATCAGGTGTAACACATGCACTACTGTGGTAGGAGATGTTAATAGTGGGGGAAGCTGTGCGTGTTTGGGGGCAAGAGGCATTTGCTCCATTTTGCTGTGAACCTAAAACTACTTTAAAAAATAGTCTTTTTTTTTAATGCAAACATAAGGGCATTGGCTCCCAGAAATGGCAGGCAAAGGACAGCAGTCCAAAGCAGATATGCATGAATGGCAAGTAGCACATGAAAGATGTGTCAATATCACTAGCCACTGGGGAAAAGCAAACTGAGACCCTGGTGAGATATCACTAATCCCCAGTGGCAACAAACACTAACAACAGCAACACCATCAAATGCTGGCAAAGACAGAGAAATTGGATCACTCATACAGTGCTGATGGGAAGTCTGGAAAAGCTGCTTCAATACAGTGCTTTGATCAGTCTAGGAAACATTTTGGTAGTTTCTCAAAAACCTAAACATACACTTAGCCTACAACCCAGCAATCACACTCCTGGGCATTTACTCCAGAGAAACGAAAACTGTGTCCACCACAGACTGGTACCCAGTTGTTCGCAGTGCCTTTATTTGTAAGAAACCCAAAGTGGAAACAACAAATATGTCCTTCAGCTAATCAAACTGTGGTACATCCACACCGTAGAATACTACTTAACAAAAAAGAGGGACAAACTGCTGAGGCACACGACGGCGTGGATGGATCTCCTGGGAACTGTGCTGGCTGAAAAACAGCCAATCTCAGAGGTCGCATACTGTATGATTCCATTTGTATAACATGTTCAAAATGACAAAGTTATAGATGTGGAAACAGATGAGTGGTTTAAAGGGGCAGCAAGAGGGAGTCTAAAGGGTGAAGAACCAGTTCTGTATCTTGATTGCAGTGATGGTTACATGAATGTATCAATGTGAAAAAATGGCCTAGAGCCAAACACACGCATTGGACCCAGGTGGACCTACCGGGTGTGAGGTTGCGCTATAGTTACCTGAGATGTGACCAAGCTGGCCGAAGGGTACAAGGGATCTCCCCGTACTAACTTTACAACTTTCTGTGAATTTATAATTATTTCAAAATAAAAAGTTTTAAGAAAGCCTTGTCCTTCTCGCAGCCAGCCAGGGGCAGAGCCAGCCCAGGACTCGGGTTTTGGGATGAGCACTTCCCTCCTGCCCCGGACCACAGGGCAAGGCTTCCCTTGAACCACGAACATCCCACAGACAAGTGGCTGCTGGGATCTAGGCTCCAAGAATACCCTTCCCTCCTGATTCAAATGCCAAAAGTCACTCCCCTTACCCGGAGGGGGCTCCCAGCAAAGCCTGTGCCAACCTCTTCCCTCTGCCCATTCCTGCCTGCCTAACCCCTCTTCCCCTGCTAGGCCAGTGAGAGGCCAGGAGGGGGTCGCAGTGCAGGGCAGAGGAGGGAGCCCATGGTGGGCCAGCACAGACCGCTGTCAGCCCCAGCTCCACCCCAGAGGCCTGTGCCGGGCCCCGACCCAGCACTGCAAAGCCCTCACAGACTTTCTCAGCTGAAAGAGAAGCCCAACTTCCGTGGGCTGAGTTCAAACCCCTGGCTGGGAAGGACATCGACTTCCTCTGGCTGGTTGGAAAGGGAGCTCCAGGTACTGTGTGGCTTCAGTGGGCTGCAGGCTGCCCTGAAAAGCTGACCTCTACCTCTAGACCATTAATTGTATAGTTAATTTTATTCATAACCCCTGATTCCTTTTGGACTACAACCCAGCTTAGAAGTTGGGACCTGCCAAGCTCTGCTGAGGTAGAAAATTACGGGCCATGCTTATCCAAACACAAACACCATGAGTAAACCTCCTGAAACCATCTGCCAAATGTCAAGGTGGCTTCCGCCGGATATTATATGTTGACTGTGGGCACAGTGACTCTCTGGGTTGTTTTTAATGACAGTACCAACTTCAAACTTTATGCTTTTGTTGCAAGATGGCTTCTACAATTAGTCTAAAATTCTTGAATGTTCACTTTAAAAATTGCCATGTTTGAAAAAAGACTTTTCATCAAGCTTCTGTCATTTTGCACATGCCAGAAAAAATAAGAGCATAGGATTATTAATTTAAAAAAAAAAAGACCACCTCCTTGCAGTGGGTTCCATACACCATTTTAATACATAACACTGCCCTTCACATTCAATGACATTAAAGAGAACCAATCTGTCCTGGTATTGACTTTAGATGGGTTTGGTCTTTTGCCAGGGAGTTTAGCAGTCATTTCTTTTAGGTTAAATGGTGACCCAGGCCAGGAATGAAGACAATGCCTGGAAGATAAGGAAAAGGACTCAAGCAAATAGCTTCAGTCTCTAAATTAGCTAGAAAGAAGTTTCCATCTGTGAGTAGATGGGCCGCGTCTGCTCTTTGCTTGGCCTGTCTTCACGCAGCCACAGTTACTATCCGCTCTGCTCCGTGATGGACGCTGACAGATTCTGGGCTTGACATTGAGCAAGTGGTGTTAAGTCCTAACTCTAGGCAAGAGTTTTCAGTTCCACACCACCGATTAGCCGTTTGCACCTCACATCCTAGAGTGCTCCCATGTTTAGGTGGCAGGCAAATGTAAGAATGTTTCTTTAGAGTAATTTCTAAAAACGATTTGAGAGGCTAAGAGGGCCAAGGATGATGTGACCCTAGTGCATGTCCACCGGGAAGGTTAGATTGCCCTGCCCTGGCTTTATCTTCCACCAGTGGGTTCTTTTCCACAGTTCTGTATCTTTTCCCCACTTCGGGCACTCTGACTGCTCAGGAAACTCAGTCTATTATGGGGAAGATCTGTGAAATCCTAGCTTCTCTCATTGGTTCCAGTATCCCTGAGGTGTTCATGTTTAAAGACAGGTGAATAAGCCCCAAACAAGAAGATATTACTCATTTTGAGTTAAAAAAAAATTTTTTTAAAGCAAATATAAGTAATAGTCATGAAAACAAGGCTTTGGGGGGGGTAGTAGCCAGGGTACTTTATAAAGGAAAACTGGCTCATTTCTAGTATTTTTTAAATAATTAAAATAACTAGGGAAAATCTAACAAAAGTTGTGCAAGACCTCTTCACTGAAAACTACAAAATGTTGTTGAGAAATTTTAAAAATACTAAATAAGGGAAGGAAATACTGTATTCCTAGATTGGATGGCTCAGTATAGCAAAGATGCCAATTCTTAAATTTATCCATAGATTTAAAGCAATCCCAAATAAAGCCCTGGTAGGGTTTTTGTTGAAACTGACAAGCAAGCTCTAAAATGCATGTGGAAATCTTGAAGAACAATGGTGCTGGAGTGGTTATATGACCAATTACCAAGACCTGTTATAAAACCAGTAATCAGGACCCTGCGATTAACACGACAATAGGCAGCACAGAGGGACAGCCTAATTTGTCTCTGGTGTTTCTAGGTTTTGCCACAATTTGAAGAGACCATGATTGCTTGGGAGAAGATCCTGGAATGAATACCACCCACTAAACGGCTGGTACTCACGAGAAAGGCCTGGGCTGGACCCCCAGGCCAGGAAATCATCAGCATTGTTGAAGTCAGAGGTACTTCAAAGTTTCCATTTAAGGAAAAGAAAGTAAAGAAGACAGAGAGAGTGGTAGGAGGGAGACAGGGCTGAACCATAGCTTGTTACTCAGAAAGTGACATCACTGTTACTTGTTTTTCTAAATTTCTCTTACAGTAATTTCCTCTCAGAAAGTGTACAGAAGGCCGAATGCCGGTCAGCACTGATTTGTGGGATTCCTCTTAAGAGGTCGACACTCAACTCTTCCATAGGATGCCAGGCAAGCATGAAAGCTAAGGCCTCTACTGTCACTTTTTGGGCACTGATAACACCAAAATGTTCAAAGAACTGAGAAAACCTCTAAAGAGAAATCTAAACAAAAGTAAAGGATTGCTCATATAGGATCAGTTGAATAAATTAAGGCACATTCATACAAGGGAATCTTATACTACTTATTAATTATATCAATAAGGTCATTTCTCAATGTGCATTTAGCAAATCACTACAATAAAACAAAAAATCCCAGTGCAAGACAGTGTATGTGGCCCTCTGAAGGTAGGGAAGGAGCTCAAATGTCATTTTTATTTAACCTTCATAACCACATATAATTTTATTAATTGGTGAAGAAACCAAAGTCTGCAAGTTGTAGAGTCCGTGGTCTAAAGGATCGCAGCTTGGCTGGAGTCTTCTGAAGCATTTGATTGTCAATTGCATCCTGTCCCCTCAGTCCTGGGAATCTGCCAGACTCAGAATGTGACCTCTGGGCCGAGAGCCCAGCAGCCACGGGCTGCTGTTTAGAAATGCCGCGTGTCATTTCCCACCTGGATTATTAAACCCAGTCATTCTTCCTGCCAAAAGTAAAGCTCTCCATGCTGTTTTTGCATGGAATGCATGGATAACGTTTAGCGGTCCATGTGAAAGTCCATAGAGTGAAAAAGAATTTAGGATTGCATACTGCTTAAGACCTGCAATTCATTGCTGCGTGAAAGCACATGAACCTATGGGGACAGAACTAAAGGTATAAATGCAATATACAAAAGAGGGCTGATCTTAATTAAGTCATTACCTCATGGCTTCTTGTTACTTTATGGCCTAGCATTTCTATCCGTGCTTATCTATGATGGATACGGACTTAAATAAAATCTATTTCAGCCTGAAAAAGGAAATAAAAGTCAGGTCCCATCCCAGACTTACGGAATCAGCATCTGCATATCAGGAGGATCACCTGGGCAGGGTTTAGGCACTTTTAAGTCTGAGAAGGGCTCCTGTGGGTGACGGCAACCTCAGGGGCATTTTTATTGCTCTATTGTGCCAGGTTCCAGGGTTCCGGTCACTATCAAAAACAGACACAAAGATGAAATCTTTCTCACCCATCTGTGCAGTTTTTTAAATGACAAAGATAAGGGTGGAAAGTGAGCTGGGAATGACCCAAAGCGTTGCCAGCGTACCCATATCCCCAGATGAATGGCTGGGCGGTTTGCAGCACCGCGAGAACGGCCCTGCGCCATCGGGCCTCGGGGGCTCGCTCCCTCTGTCCTGTCTCTGTACAGCGATGTTGCTTCAAGTGAGGTAAACATGCCAGGCTTTGTTAGTCTCGAGTGATAAACAAGACAGAGCCCATGTACACAGCACATCAAACTGTCCCACAGGAGGAAAGAGTTTTTAATCCATAAATTACAACAGTTTGGAAGGAAATTGAGGCCTCTGGCCAGGCACCAGGCTCTAAAGAAATATGTTATCAGGATATAAAGCCAGCCAGGGCCTTGGGAATAAAAAATAAGGTGCATTCACATCCCAAAACACAGCAAAAGGCTTCCACCCACTCTCTTTCTGTACCCCTTTCTCTGTTGATTTGGTGATAAAATTGCAATTAAATGTTTGATAATAAAAGCCTAGCGCCTAATAAATTAAAACACTTAATGCTTGAATATCCCATTCACCAGTTTGAATTTTAAAAAAAGGTTTTAAGAAGATAAAATTAGGGTGTGAGCTTATGTTCTTATTTGGCCAGAAGTCCTACTAGCAGCAAGTTGCAATGT
>JAVSCE010006706.1:0-10724 GCA_032199065.1 Smutsia gigantea | reverse complement strand
TTAGTTAAGTTAGACAGTTAGAGAGCAAAGAAGCAGCCCTTTAAACTTTGGTAACAATGAATCCAAAGCCTGCAATGGAAATAAGTACATATCTAGCAATAATCACCCTAAATATAAATGGACTAAATGCAGCAATGAAAAGACACAGAGTAATATAATGAATAAAAAAGCAAGACCCCAGAACTTCCGGGAAGATGGCGGTGTGAGCAGGGCGGCAGAAATCTCCTCCCAACACTATATTTATCTACGAAAACACAGAAAATACATCTATTCCTAAAAGAGAGACGAGAATACAGAGGAAAGCGCACAGCGTGCAGCTACACCCGAGAGGACTCGGCACCCCAAGAGGCGGTCTTAAAGAGCCCAGCTGACATACGTGGCAACTATCAGTGACCAAATTATACAGCCATGAAAAGACAGAGGAATATGGTTCAGACCAAATCAACCAGACAACCCCAGAGAGGGAGTCTGAAGGGACGGAAATGCACAGCCTCCCTGAAAAAGAATTCAGAATAAAAGTCATAACCATGCTGATGGACCTACAGAGAAATGTGCAAGAGCTGAGGGAGGAAGTGAGGAACTGAGGAAAGACAATACAGAAATCAGACAAGCGATCGACGGGCTTAACAGCAGAATGGATGAGATGCAAGAGACTGTTAATGGAATAGAAAACAGAGAACAGGAGTACAGAGAAGTTGAGGCAGAGAGAGATAAAAGGATTTCTAGGAATGAAAGAATATTAAGAGAACTGTGTGACCAATCCAAATGGAACAATATTCGCATTATAGGAGTACCAGAGGAAGAAGAGAGAGAGAAAAAGGGATAGAAAGTGTCTTTGAAGAAATAATTGCTGAAAACTTTCCCTCGCTGGGGAAGGAAGTAGTCTCGCAGTCCACCGAAGCTCATAGATCTCCCAACACAAGGGACCCAAGGAAGACAACACCAAGACACATAATAATTAAGATGGCAAAATCAGAGATAAAGACAGGGTATTAAAGGCAGCTAGAGAGAGAAAAAAGATCACCTACAAAGGAAAACCCATCAGACTATCATCAGACTTCTCAACAGAAACCTTACAGGCCAGAAGAGAATGGTATGATATATTTAACATAATGAAACAGAAGGGCCTCGAACCAAGAATATTGTATCCAGCACGCATTATCATTTAAATATGATGGAGGGATTAAACAATTTGTGATAAACGAAAGTTAAGAGAATTGCTGCCTCATAAACCCACTACAGGATATCTTAAATGGACTGCTCTAGATGGAAGCACACCTAAGGCTAAAAGATGTCACCAGAGAAAATAAAATCATAGCAAAGAAAGCAGACCATCCAAATACTAACTAAAGGCAAAGAATAAAACACCTATTATAGAAAGAATGGAGGAGGAGGAATAAGAAGGGAGAGAAAGAAAGAAACATCAGACTGTGTTTACAATAACTTACCAAGAAAGTTAAGTTAGATTGTTAGATAGTAAAGAAGCAACCCTTGAACCATTGGTAACCACGAATCTAAAGCCAGCAATGGCAATAAGTACATATCTATCAATAATCACTCTAAATGTAAATGGACTGAATGCACCAATCAAAAGACACAGAGTAACAGAATGGATAAAAAAGCAAGACCCATCTATATGCTGCCTACAAGAAACTCACCTCAAATCCAAAGATATTCACAGACTAAAAGTGAAGGGATGGAAAAAGATATTTCATGCAAACAACAAAGAGAAAAAAGCAGGTGTTGCAGTACTTGTATCAGAAAAATAGACTTCAAAACAAAGAAAGTAGCAAAAGATAAAGAAGGACATTACATAATGATAAAGGGGTCAGTCCAACAAGAAGATATAACCATTATAAATATATATGCACCCAACACAGGAGTGCCAGCATATGTGAGACAAATACTAACAGAATTAGAGGAAATAGACAGCAATGCATTCATCTTAGGAGATTTCAACACACCACTCACTCCAGAGGACAGATCAACCAGACAGAAAATAAGTAAAGACACAGAGGCACTGAACACACACTAGAACAGATGGACCTAACAGACATCTACAGAACTCTACACCCAAAAGCAACAGGATACACATTCTTCTCAAGTGCACATGGAACATTTTCCAGAATAGACCACATACTAGGCCACAAAAAGAACCTCAGTAATTTCAAAAATATTGAAATCCTACCAACCAACTTCTCAGATCACTAAGGTATAAAACTAGAAATAAATTTTAGAAAGAAATCAAAAAGGCTCACAAATACATGGAGACTTAACAACACTCTCCTAATTAATGAATGGGTTAACGACCAAATCAAAACAGAAATCAAAGAATATATGGAGACTAATGACAACAACAAAACAAAGCCACAACTTCTGTGGGACGCAGCAAAGGCAGTTCTAAGAGGAAAGTATATTGCAATCCAGGCCTATTTAAAGAAGGAAGAATATTCCCAAATGAATAGTGTAAAGACACAATTACTGAAATTGGAAAAAGAAGAACAAATGAGGCCCAAAGTCACCAGAAGGAGGGACATAATAAAGATTAGAGAAGAAATAAATAAAATTGAGAAGAATAAAACAATAGAAAAATCAATAAAACCAAGAGCTGGTTCTTTGAAAAAATAAACAAAATAGATAAAACCCCTAGCCAGACTCATTAAGAGAAAAAGAGAATCTACACACATAAACACAATCAGAAATGAGAAAGGAAAAATCACGACAGACCCCACAGAAATACAAAGAATCATAAGAGAATATTATGAGAATCTATATGCTAACAAGCTGGAAAACATAAAAGAAATGGACAACTTCTTAGAAAAATACAACCTTCCAAGACTGACCAAGCAAGAAACAGAAAACTAAACAGACCAATCACCAGTGACGAAATCGAATTGGTAATCAAAAAACTACCCAAGAACAAAACCCCTGGGCCTGATGGATTCACCTCTGAATTCTACCAGACATATAGAGAAGAAATAACACCGATTCTCCTTAAAGTTTTCCAAAAAATAGAAGAGGAGTGAATACTTCCAAACTCATTCTATGAAGCCAGCATCACTCTTATACCAAAACCGGGCAAAGACCTCACCAAAAAAGAAAATTACAGACCAATATCCCTGATGAACGTAGATGCAAAAATACTAAACAAAATATTAGCAAACCGAATTCAAAAATACATCAAGAGGATCATACACCATGATCAAGTGGGATTCATCCCAGGATGCAAGGATGGTACAACATTCGAAAATCCATCAACATCATCCACCACATCAACAAAAAGAAGAACAAAAACCACATGATCATCTCCATAGATGCTGAAAAAGCATTTGACAAAAATTCAGCATCCATTCCTGATTAAAACTCTCAACAAAATGGGTATAGAGGGCAAGTACCTCAACGTCATAAAGGCTATATATGACAAACCCACAGCTAACATCATACTTAACGGTGAGACGCTGAAAGCTTTTCATCTAAGATCCGGAACAAGACAAGGATGCCCACTCTCTCCACTGTTATTCAACATACTACTGGAGGTCCTAGCCACAGCAATCAGACAAAACAAAGACATACAAGGCATCCAGATTGGTAAAGAAGAAGCCAAATTGTCACTATTTGCAGATGACATGATACTGTACATAAAAAAACCTAAAGACTCCACTCCAAAACTACTAGAACTAATATCTGAATTCAGCAAAGTTGCAGGATACAAATTAACACACAGAAATCTGTTGCTTTCCTATACACTAACGATGAACTAACAGAAAGAGAAATCAGAAAAACAATTCCATTCACAATTGCATCAAAAAGAATAAAATACCTAGGAATAAACCTAATGAAGGAAGCGAAAGACCTGTACTCTGAAAACTACAAGACACTCCTAAGAGAAATTAAAGAGGACACTAACAAATGGAAATTCATCCCATGCTCTTGGCTAGAAGAATAAATATTGTCAAAATGGCTATACTACCTAAAGCAATCTACAGATTCAATGCAATCCCTATCAAACTACCAACAGCTTTCTTCAATGAACTGGAACAAATAATTTTAAAATTCATATGGAACCACAAAAGACCCCGAATAGCCAAAGCAATCCTGAGAAGGAAGAATAAAACGGGGAATTACGCTCCCTGACTTCAAGCTCTACTACAAAGCCACAGTAATCAAGACAATTTGGTATTGGCACAAAAACAGACCCACGGACCAGTGGAACAGAATAGAAAATCCAAACATTAACCCAAACATATACAGTCAATTAATATTTGATAAAAGTGCCTTGGATATACAATGGGGAGATGACAGCCCCTTCAGCAGCTGGTGTTGGAAAAACTGGACAGCTACATGTAAGAGAATGAAACTGGACTACTGTCTAGCCCCATACACAAAGGCAAACTCAAGGTGGATCAAAGACTTGAATGTAAGTCATGAAACCATAAAACTCTTAGAAAAAAACATAGGCAAAAATCTCTTGGACATAAACATGAAAAATTTCTTCATGAACATATCTCCCCGGGCAAGGGAAACAAAAGCAAAAATGAACAAGTGGGACTATATCAAGCTGAAAAGCTTCTGTACAGCAAAGGACACCATCACTAGAACAAAAAGACATCCTATAGTATGGGAGAATATATTCATAAAAAACGTATCTGATAAAGGGTTGACATCCAAAATATATAAAGAACTCATGCACCTTAACAAACAGAAAGCAAATAATCCAATTAAGAAATGGGCAGAGGACATGAATAGACACTTCTCCAAAGAAGAAATTCAGATGGCCAACAGGCACATGAAAAGATGCTCCACATCGCTAATCATCAGAGAAATGCAGATTAAAACCACAATGAGATATCACCTCACACCAGTGAGGATGGCCAACATCCAAAACACAAACAACAACAAATGTTGGCGAGGATGTGGAGAAAAGGGAACCCTCCTACACTGCTGGTGGGACTGCAAATTAGTTCAACCATTGTGGAAAGCAGTATGGAGGTTCCTCAAAAAACTCAAAATAGAAATACCATTTGACCCAGGAATTCCACTCCTAGGAATTTACCCTAAGAATGCAGCAGCCCAATTTGAAAAGGACAGATGCACCCCTATGTTTATTGCAGCACTATTTACAATAGCCAAGAAATGGAAGCAACCTAAGTGTCCATCAGTAGATGAATGGATAAAGAAGATGTTGTACATATACACAATGGAATATTATGCAGCCATAAGAAGAAAACAAATCCTACCATTTGCAACAACATGGATGGAGCTAGAGGGTATTATGCTCAGTGAAATAAGCCAAGCCGAAAAAGACAAGTATCAAATGATTTCACTCATATGTGGAGTATAAGAACAAAGAAAAAATACTGAAGGAACAAAACAGCAGCAGACTCACAGAACCCAAGAACGGACTAATAGTTACCAAAGGGAAAGGGACTGGGGAAAATGGGCGGGAAGGGAGGGATAAGAGGGAAAAAGGGGCATTACGATTAGCAGATGTAATGTTGGGGGGGCATGGGGAGGGCAGTACAACTCAGAGAAGACAAGTAGTGATTCTATAGCATCTCACTACGCTGATGGACAGTGACTGTAATGGGGTTGGTGGGGGGGACCTGATGAAGGGGTAGTTTAATAATCGTAATATTGCACATGTAATTGTAAATTAATGATAATAAAATAAATTATATTAAAAAAAAGAAAAGCAAGACCCATCTATATGCTGTCTACAAGAGACTCACTTTAAACTGAAAGACATATACAGACTAAAAGTTAAGGGATGGAAATAGATATTTCATGCAAACAATAGGGAGAAAAGAGCAAGTTTTGCAGCATTTGTATCAGACAAATAGACTTAAAAAAAAGAAATCAACAAGAGACAAAGAAGCAATTACATAATGATAAAGGGGTCAGGCCAACAAGAGGATATAACCATTATAAGTATCTATACACCCAACACAGCAGCACCTACATATGTGAAACAAATACTAACAGAATTAAAGGAGGAAATAGAATGCAATGCATTCATTTTAGGAGACTTCAACACACCATTCACTCCAAAGGACAGATCAACCAGACAGAAAATAAGTAAGGACACAGAGGCACTGACCAACACACAAGAACAGATGGACCTAACAGACATCTACAGAAATCTACACCAAAAAGCAGCAGGATACAAATTCTTCTCAAGTGCACATGGAACATTTTCCATAGTATACCACATACGAGGTCCCAAAAAGAGCCTTAGTAAATTCGAAAAATTGAAATTATACAAACAAATGTTCAGATCACAAAGATATAAAACTAGAAATAAATTGTACAAAGAAAACAAAAAGGCTCACAAACATATCGATGCTTAAGAACATGCCCTTAAATAAACAATGGATCAATGACCAAACTAAAACAGAGACCAAGCAATATATGGAGACAAATTAAAACAATAGCACGATGCCCCAACTTCTGTGGGACACAGCAAAGGTAGTTCTAATAGGAAAGCATATAGGAATCCAGGCCTATTTAAAGAAGGAAGAACAATCCCAAATGAATAGTCTAAATTCACAATTATTGAAACTGGAAAAAGAAGAAAAAATGAGGCCCAAAGTCAGCAGAAAGAGGGACATAAAAAAGATCAGAGAAGACATAAATAAAATTGACAAGAATAAAACAATAGAAAAAATTGAAGCCAAGAGGTGGTTCTTTTAGGAAATAAACAAAATAGATAAACACCTAGCCAGAATTATTAAGAGAATCAACACACATAAACAGAATCAGAAATGAGAAAGGAAAAATTATGATGGACACCACAGAAATACAAAGAATTACTAGAGAATACTATGAAAATCTATATGCTACCAAACTGGATAACCTAGAAGAAAAGGACAACTTTCTAGAAAAATACAACCTTCCAAGACTGACCAAGGAAGAAACAGAAAGTGTAAACAGACCAACTACCAGCAACAAAATTGAATTGGTAATCAAAAAACTACCAAGAACAAAATCCCCGGGCCTGATGGATTCGCCACTGAATTTTATAATACATATAGAGAAGACATAATAACCATTCTCCTTAATTTTTTCAAAAAAAAATAAGAGGAGGGAATACTTCCAAACTCTTTCTATGAAGCCAGCATCACTCTACTACCAAAACTAGGCAAAGACACCACACAAAAAAAGAAAGCTACACACCAATATCCCTGATGAACATAGATGCAAAAATACTCAACAAAATATTACCAAACTGAGTTAAAAACAAATAAAGAGGACCATACACCATGATCAAGTGGGATTCATCTCAGGGATTCAACTATGATACATTAGAAAATCCATCAACATCATCCACCACATCAACAAAAAGGACAAAAACCACATGACCATCTCCATAGATGCTGAAAAAGCATTCGATAAAATTCAACATCCATTCATGATAAAAACTCTCAACAAAATGCGTATAGAGGGCAAGTACCTCAACACAATAAAGGCCGTATGTTACAAACCCACAGCCAACATCGTACTTAACAGCGAGAAGCTGAAAGCTTTCCCCCTGATTTGGAAGAAGACAAGGATGCTCACTCTCCCCGCTTTTATTCAACATAGTACTGGAGGTCCTAACCATGGCAATCAGACAACACAAAGAAATTCAAGGCATCTATATTGGTAAGGAAGAAATCAAACTATCACTGTTTGCACATGACATGATATTGTACACAAAAAAACCCTAAAGAATCAACTCCAAAACTACAAGATCTAATACTGTACACAAGAAACCCTAAAGAATCAACTCCAAACTACAAGAAACAAAAGCAAAAATGAACAAGCGGGACTATGTCAAACTAAAAAGCTTCTGTACAGCAAAGTGGCAGGATCCAAAATTAATACACAGAAATCTGTTGCATTCCTATACACTAATGATGAACTAGCAGAAAGAGAAATCAGGAACACAATTCCATTCACAATAGCATAAAAAATAATAAAATATCTAGGAATAAACCTAACCATGGAAGTGAAAGACCTATGCTCTGAAAACTACAAGACACTCTTAATAGAAATAAAAGAGGACACTAATAAGTGGAAACTCATCCCATGCTCTTTGATAGGCAAAATTAATATTGTCAAAATGATGATCCTGCCTAAAACAATCTACAGATTCAATGCCATCCTTATCAAAATACCGAGAGCATTCTTCAATGAACAGGAATCTAAACGAACGTTCTAAAATTCATATGGAACCACAAAAGACCCCAAATAGCCAAAGCAATCCTGAGATGGTAAAATGAAGAAGGGGGAATCTCGCTTGCCAATTTCAAGCTCTACTACAAAGGCACAGTAATCAAGACAATTTGGTACTGGCACAAGAACAGACCCACAGACCAGTGGAACAGGATAGAGAGTCCAGATATAATCCCAACCATACATGGTCAATTAAATATCAAAAAGGAGCCATGGATATACAATGGGAAAATGACAGCCTCTTCAAAAGCTTGTGTTGGCAAAACAGGACAGCTACATGTAAGACAATGAAACTGGATTACTGCCTATCTCCATTCACAAAAGTAAACTCGAAATGGATCAAGGACCTGAATGTAAGTCTTGAAGCCATAAAGCTCTTAGAAAAAACATAGGCAAAAATCTCTTGGACATAAACATGAGCAATTTTCATGAACATATCTCCCCTGGAAGGGAAACAAAAGCAAAAATGAACAAGTGGGAATACGTCAAACTAAAAAGCTTCTGTACAGGAAAGGACACCATCAGTAGAACAAAAAGACATCCTACAGTATGGGAGAATATATTCATAAATGACATATCTGATAAGGGGTTGACAACCAAATGTATAAAGAGCTCATGTACCTCAATAAACAAAAAGCAAATAAGCCAATTGAAAAATGGGCAGAGGAGCTGAACAGAAATTTCTCCAAAGAAGAAATTCAGATGGCCAACAAGCACATGAAAAGATACTCCACATCTCTAATCATCAGAGAAATGCAAATTAAAACTACAATGAGATATCAACTCACACCAGTTAGGATGACCAACATCCAAAAGACAAAAAACAACAAATGCTGGCAAAGATGTGGAGAAAGGGGAACCCTCCCACACTGCTGGTGGGAATGTAAATTAGTTCAACCACTGTGGAAAGCAGTATGGAGTTTCCTCAAAAAACTCAAAATAGAAATACCATTTGACCCAGGAATTCCACTCCTAGGAATTTACCCTAAGTATGCAGGAGCCCAGTTTGAAAAAGATATAAGCACCCCTATGTTTATGGCAGCACTATTTACAATAGCCAAGAAGTGGAAGCAACTTAAGTGTTCATCTTTAGATGAATGGATAAAGAAGATGTGGTACATAATGGTGTGGGGAATCACGGGGAAAACAGTGTAGCACAGTGAAGGCAAAGAGTGAATCTGTGTCATCTTACTGCACTGATGGACAGTGCCTGAATTGACGTATGAGCGGGGACTTGATATTTGGGTAAATGTAATAACCACATTGTTTTTTCATGTGAAACCTTCATAAGAGTGTATATCAATAATACCTTAAAAAAATAGAATAAAAAAATATGTGGTACATATACACAATGGAATATTATTCAGCCATAATAAGAAAACAAATCCTACCATTTGCAACAACATGGGTGGAGCTAGAGGGTATTATGCTCAGTGAAATAAGCAAGGCATAAAAAGACCAGTATCAAATGATCTCACTCATATGTGGAGTATAAGAACAAAGAAAAAAACTGAAGGAATAAAACAGCAGCAGACTCACAGAACCCAAGAATGGACTAACAGTTACCAAAGGGAAAGGGACTGGGGAGGATGGGTGGGAAGGTAGGGATAAGGTGCAAAAAAGGGCATTACGTTTAGCACATATAATGTAGGGGGGTGACACGGGGAAGGCAGTATAACAGAGAGAAGAGAAGTAGTGATTCCATAGCATCTTGCTATGCTGATGGACAGTGACTCTAATGGGGTATGTGGTGGAGATTTGATAATGGGGGGAGTCTAGTAATCATAATGTTGGTCATTTAATTGTATATTAATGATAAAAAAATAAAAAAAACAAAACAAAACCAAAAAAGCTTCCTTATTTTAAGAACATCACCAAGTGTCTGGATATGCACTTTTAATTGGCATATTATATTAGCTTCATGTGTATAAAGTAATCATTCAATATTTGTACGTATTGCTAAATGATCACCCAATAAGTCTACTTAACATCTGTTGCCATGCATTATTATAATTTTTTTTCTTGTGGATGAGAACTTTTAAGATGTCCTCTCTTAGCAACTTTTGATCAGGCAATACAACATAAATACTGTCACAAGGCAGTATATTATATCTCCAAAACTTATTTGAAACTACAAGTTTGTACCTTTTGAACCCCTTCACTCATTTTGCACACCCTCCACTCCTGCCTTTGTCAATCATTAGTCTGTTCTGTGTATCTATAAACTCAGGATTTTGTTTAGTTTTGTTTATATTCCACATATAAGTGAGATCATATGATATTTGTCTTTCTCTTTCTGACTTATTTCACTTAGGATAATGCCCTCAAGACCCATCCAAATTGTAATAAATGAGAAGGTCTCATTCTTTTTTATGGCCCAATAATATTTCTATATACATATATTTTCTTTATTCATTCTTCTGTCTGTGGACATTTGGTGGTCTCCATATTTTGGCCATTACAAATAATGCTGTAATAAGCATGAGGATGCAAATATATTTTTGAATTAC